>JAPMOR010005192.1:457312-487207 GCA_026543865.1 Argiope aurantia
TATATATATATATATATATATATATATATATATATATATATATATATGTCAGTGATTTGTATGCATATAAGATCAATAGACTGTAAAATACTTTTTTATAGAACCCATATTGTCTTTTACAAGTAAAAAGAGGTAAATGATAATGTAGGTTCCCAGATTAAAATAATTTAATTTATAATATAAATCTAATATAAGAACAAATATGCTTTTTAATTTTATAGTGTGCAAACTATATAACACAAATTGCAGAGAATTATATAATGACACAAATCTCATAGATAATTTACCTTTGCCATGTTCAATAACTGAGCTAATTTTGAAGCTAAGCTTTAGGACAGTTATCTGCATTTTATACTCTGATGAGAGATAGGATTGAATATTTTAGAAATTTTTCTGAATTTCATGCCTCGACACCTTGCATTTCCCAAATAAGCATTTGGTTGCCATAGCATAATCAATCCAAAATGACTACATCAGTATATTATATATACTAATTAAGCTTTCTGTGGTTTAACCTGGATTTTAATAATTGAATGTGTATTGAGGTTGTGTAAGAAATCTTTATTATTTTCATTATCTAGTTGCTAATTTTTAAAAGAATATTATGTATATCTTAAATATATGAAAATTCTTTCATTTCGGATTATTATCTGCATGACAATTAAAACTACTCACTGTTTAATAAAATAAAAATGAAAGAAATGGTTTGCAGTGTAATAATTTGCTTGCCACCTTTCAACATTTAATATCTATAAAAATCTTTTTTTGTTTAAATATATGCTATCCTTTTTAAAATATTTAAAAATTCAACTTCTAGCAAATATTAATTTTTGGAGATAAATTGTAATTAAATTCTTCAAAATTCATAAATATCTAAATATCTGTACTGATTTATATATTTCTGCTATATTAAATTATTTTAGTGATATTTTTGCTTTTATTTTCCTTAAGATATTAACTTATTTTCCTTTCAGATGTCTCAATTCATTCCAAAGTGGCTCAATCAACTGCTATGAAAGTACTAAGTAATCATAGCAAAGGAGCCTTGCCATTTTCAAATGCTGCAGTTCTAAATAACTCGAACAGTAATGTCAGTTCGGTCAATCCTTCAGATCTTTCAAAGAAAGATAGTGATAGTTCCAGTCCTACAATCAGTAGTTATGAAACCAAAGCAGCAGCATTACAAAGACTTGCAACACAGAAAGGTAATAATGTTCATTGTGGATATTTAATAGTTTTTATGGAATTTAGACCAGATTTCATCTAAATGATTAAGCTTTGCTTTTCATGAGAATTAAATAAAAATTTTATTTTAGTTATGTTATTTTTAATGCTTAAAATATTTTCAAAACTAAGTTCGTATTTTTGTGCCATGCTTCTTCATATAATATTTTGATTTTAAATTCATAAGTGCACAGCATTTAAATTATTGCTTCTTAAACAGTTTTTTATGAATTGTAGTAGAAAGTATTTGGCATGAAAAGAAAGAAGGGCATATATAGAATAGTTTGGGATTGCCAAATTCTGAACCATTGAAACCATTTCTTTTGTTGTAATTAAAAAAACATTTGAAAATATTTGTATTCATGTGTAATGCTTCAATAGCTTTCTTGAAGTTTGAAAGCATCTTTTGACTGTAGAAAATGAACTTATGTTATCTTTTCAGCATTTGATAATCACAATTCTTCATTTTAAAATCTAGGAAATTATATTCAAAGTTTTAAACTGCAGTCTGGTCTGGGAGAATGAGAAGGGTGCAAGAGGTTTTCACCATTTGCATATTAAACGTTTTGTTTTGTTTTGTTTGAGATTGTATTGCTATGATATGTTTAATTATTTTAATGACCATTTCCATGAGATCTATTATGGAGAGTTATATTAAGTGATAATTAATAACTGTATTATAATCCTGTAGAACAACTAACTAAATGCCCCAAAGTGCAAAAAGCAACTACTATTTTTGAACAACTTAAGCAGGCTTTTAATTTTAATATTAATCTAAAAATTAAATATTTAATCTAAATAAAATATTTAATTTAATTTGAAAATCAAAAATGATTGAAAAATTCTGAAATTTATCTTTTAAAATAGCAAACATAACAGAAACAACTGTTGTCCCTTCTCTCTTTCACCTTTTTCAATGCTATGGATTTCCTCCTCTTCTATTGAAATTGTATTAGTAGCATCTGTTAAATAATATTTTTTACTACTGCAAAAATTTTTAAAAATAAGTGTTTCTGGGTAAATAGTGATTTTTTTTCTCTCAGCATTGCAATATTTAATTTTAAAAAAAGGTGAGGCGAATATAAGTTGTGTACTCTCTAGGTGATATATCTCTGGATGAGTCTAAAAGTTCTGCAGTAAGTAACAGCACTTCAAATGCATCCCCACTTCCTGGTCCAGGTATTGGAATTCGGCAGATTCACAAGAAACCTTCATCGCTATTTAGTACTCAGAATCTCTCTGTTTCCAGTTCTGATGGGTCATCAGAGCGAGAAGCTGCACGTCTTCAGGCATTTCAGAAACTTCTTAATAGCCAAAATACTGATCTAAGTAAGTAATTTTCCTCTCAAATAGTATAAAAATAAAGTACATTTTTTCACTCCTTATGATGCATGCAAATTTGCTGTACATTCCGTTAACATTAAATAACATCATAGTCAAAATCAAAAAATAAATGTATGTTTTTCTATATTTTATTGTATAATTTTAGGAACTTTGTTTGGTTGATATGAGACTGTTCTTAAATTGGGGGGGGGGGAGCTTTTGTTCGATTTTCACTAGAATATAATTTTTATGCAGAAATCAAATATTTGTAATGAAGTTTTTATGTCACCTTTCTCTTTAAAGATAAATTTAAAGGCTTTTAGTAAATGTCAGTAAAGAGGCTATTTACTCCAGTTTCAGACTATTTTCCTATGAATAATTTTCATCAATAAGCATTTAATTTCTTTTTTTTTTTCTGGGTGTCTAATCAATTTATTATATATCTTGAAAGTATGTCATTTTATCAGAATTCCCACAATTTTGAAAAGTCTTTGAATTTTATTTTATTGTACTGAGAGTTTCAGTGAAGTACTTAATTTTTCATTAGATATTTGAAAATAGACAACTTACACATTCATTATTTTTTGAAAGATAAGAAAAAATCAGTCTATCACTTGATTTTATTTTTTAAATTTTGTCAATGGAAAATGGATATCGATGTGTTGTCAATCATTCATCTTTTCTCTATGTATGTAATTTCAAGGCAGCTACCAGAATTGCAACTTGGAGTTAATACTATTATGATGTTTATTGTATTTTCACAGAACTGAAATGGTCTTTGAGTGTGTAGATTATTATTATTCGGTGTTATTAGTATTATTATTCGGATAGGGTTTCCAAATTTGCTGTGAGAAATGTTCATAGACAACAATATTGCCAAAATTTTCCTATGACTAATAAAATGCACCTACTTAATTCCATTTAGCATCACTCAGTCTGAACATTAAGGGAATTTGGTTGATTTTAATGTGTATTATCTATTATTTGAAGAAAAAATTGAAACTCGGTATGCAGTTTCACTTTTCATAGACCATTACAGCTGAAATATTTTACTAAAATTTAGTAATTCTAAGAAAATGTGAAAAAAAAATAAATTATTTGAATAAAGTCTTATCTGTCTCAGTAATTGGTAAGTTGGAAGTTTCTTGATTTATTGGTTGTTAAAATACAATAAGCCATTTCAACAATTTTTGTAAATGAGGGTTATAAAACTAGGTTAATGGAGAATACAACTTCTGTTTATAGAGCAATCAAAATATAGAATTATTTTATATTCTCACGTTGATGATGTTGGAAAGGGGAGGATTCCTACATCAAAATCTCAATCATATAGATTTGCTGCAAAGTGTAACCAAAACCTGACCCTTTCTGTCAAGATGGGTTTTTTTTTTTTTTTTTTTCATAATTGACCAAAATTATGCAATCATTTTTAATATTGTACTTGAGAAACTAGTAGTTTATGAATTGAAGTTTTAGTAAAGCAACTTAAAATATAAAATAAAATTAATGACATGATGTTTTTTGTTCAATTACTTAAGTATATATGAAGTTTTGTGGATTTGCATCTGTCTTATCCTTTCCTTCTTTCTTCTGCCAAACACAGGTTAGAAATAAGGTTAAAGATTCTCGTGGAATTAACATCTTTTTAATGAATTTTATTTCATTTAAAATGTGGAGATTTTATGCAGTAATAAAGTGTATGAAATTAGCAATAGTTGTGTGGTGTTTAACAATAAAGATTCTTGCACTATAGTCTGAAAACACTTGGACTGTAAGTTTTGGTATAATAACTACAAAATCAGCATAACATGCATCCATAGTGCTCCTCACCTAAGCATATTGACAAAGTTAACATGAAAGTAATGGTATATTTGAATTTATTATTTGCATTCTTCTGTCTAAAATATAAATTTTATGATCTTTGAATTATTTTGACAAGTCTGTGGTTCCCCCCACCCTTTCATTGAAAGTGAAGTCTTGTTTACAAAACAAGTATAACTGCAGATAAATTATCATCCTCATTGAAAATTATTCCTTCTGTTATATTTTTTTCAATGTAATAACTAATTCCACTCTAAGTATAATAGAAAAAATTAAAACATTGGCATATGCAAAAATAAACTGATTATAGTTAAAACAATTAGAAAAGATTGGTAGAAATATAAGATTTTTTTTCTCATACATTCTATAATAGCTTTATTTTGCTTAATTAAATTCTTTCTAAATGTGTTTAAATTCTCAAGTATTGAAATAAATTTTCCCTCCAGAGGAACTAAGAAAATTAAGTTGGTCAGGCATTCCAGTGAAAGTTAGACCCATTACATGGAAATTATTATCGGTAAGAATGAACATCTTTCTTTTAGAATAGCATTCTTTTAAGAATCAAATAATCTCTTTTATTGTGCTAAATTTGATATATAGCTATATAATTAATAAGTAATAATGTACTAAGGAATTATTTTTTAACATAAATTAAAGTTGAAATAAGGGAATATTTTTATAAAAATTATTGTTATAAGGATTGAAAGCATTTTGATTTAGATAATCATATATTTAAATTAATTTCTTAAAGATATATTATATTAAGAACCATATGTTATATATGGTTAAATAGGCAGAAATAAATTTAGTTAGGGAACTTGAAGCTTCATTTTTAATGTGAATTGCTAAGTTTTATTTCATTTGTACTACAGGGTTATCTACCTACTTGCTTAGAACGTCGAGAATCTTTTTTACAGAGACGGAAGGAAGAGTATCAGACTTTTGTTAGTCGCTATTATGACATCAGAAATGAAGATGTGCATCATGAAACTTATCGTCAAGTAGGTGTAATTTAAATGGATTATAAGGATTTGAATTGGTTCTGTCTCTTAGGTTTAAAGCATTCTTTGCCTCTTTCTTTGATTATAGATCCATATAGATGTTCCACGCATGAGTCCTTTGGTTCCACTCTTTCAACAAGAAATTGTCCAAATGGTAATTACAAATACTTGTTTGAATCATTTTCAGTACAAATACTTTATTACATTCTGAATGATATGGATACTTTCTGTATGAAATATCAAGCATTCCTATTTCTTACCTGCCATGGGTTCATTGATATGATTCGCAGATTCTGTACATTAACTGCAAAAAGTTTATTATTCACTCTCAGGAACAGCTACAAAATATCTTCTGCAATTTATTGTTAGCTACATAACTTTATCTACAACTTTAGAATAGAATTTGATGATCTTAAACAGGGGTTTATTTAGGACAGTATAAGTAGTAGTAGTAGTAGTGTGTGTGTGTTTTATCATCTCTTAAGTTAATCAAACCCTATTCTATTTTCCCATTTCTATCTCCATTTTTTCATTTGATTATTTTTTCTAAAAAAAATGATGACTTTTCAGCTGTCACAGTGCATAGGGATAAAAATCTCTATAGCATTCTTTCCAAAGATACCTAAGATTCTCTTTCCAGAATTGAATCATTAAAAAAAAAATCTCCATAAGAATGTCTCAATATAAATTTTTAGGGGAAAAGTTATCACACTTTTTCACTATCAATTCAGAAATAAACAATATGAAAATTAACTATATAAAATTTCCTGAATCTATATAATAAAATATACATTGTATTTAGAGAGCACTAATGCTGCTACAACTAAAACACAAATGAGCTTAACCAAAATAGAATTAAAATAAGTTTACATTCAAAATTCAAAAAGAAAGATAAAATGAATCCTGCCCGAAGACTTTTTCAAGGGTCACCCTCAGGCAAGGATTCAGACCAGGGATTTTTTCTGTGATGGGTCTGACTCTCATCCAACAAACTGACCCTTCGTGACCCAAAAATCCCAGAAAATTGAGGTTTTGGGGGCCAAAAATTAGTATCTCAAGAATAAAATCATTTTCAAAAAACAATCTAGAAAAAAAACACAGCAAATCACACCACAAAATACCATGAAAAAAGAACCAAAATCATTTAAACCAGAAAGCAAAGTACTTACTAATTGAAAGTGTAATTCTAAAAAACAATGTGAGGTATAAACTTGTTCGTGCAAATGCACTTCGTCAAATTGAACTAAAATTAAATTTTCCACGTTTACAGATATATATGCTTACTATGTTTTGTCATACTGTAACGTCATCAAAGTTGAAGCGCCATCTGTTGAGTCATAACTCAAAGCCAACAAACTGGAGGAAGTCAGAAATCAGACAGTCCTTCTCTTATCAAAACCTCTATATTGCAAAAGTCTTGGGGGAATTCGTTAATAGTTAAGTTTTCAATGAGATTGTTTGTTGCTAAAATATACGAACTTTTATTATTGCATATTTTTTTAATCCTGTTAAATTGTGAAAAAATCAAATTTTTGAAATTTTTAGAGTGTAAATTAGAATGGTAGTTACTAAGTTTTATTATTTTAAAGTTAAAATCATCCCTTTTATCAAAAATACCTATTAAAGTTTTTCCATCATCAATTTCAATATTTCAATCTAAATAATTAGCTCTAAGTTGATTTTCGCTTGTTTGAGTCAAAACTAAATCCTTTGGGTAACAATTAATAACATCACTAGGATTATCCAAATTTAACAAAATTAAGTCATCAATGTATCTCCAGCCTATTATTAAGTTGTGTTTAATTATTTCTTTTTCATAATAATGTAGGAAAATATTGGCTAACGCACTTGAAAAGGCTGTTCCCATTGGAATCCCCTTTATTTGTTTATAGAAATTAATTCCATTAAAAACATAATTTTCTTTAATATTAAATTTACACAACTCTAACCAATTACTTTTTGTAATAATATCTCTATTTAAATATTCCTCATATATAATAGTACAGACCTCTATTAACTTTTCATGAGGTAGATTAATGTACAAATTTTCAAAATCATAAGTATTAAGCTTATAAATATTGTTATTTTTTAGAAATTCCAAGATATCCTTATTACTATTGATAATAAAATTATCTTCATCTTTAATTTTGTCTAAGACAATTTTCAAGTATTTAAAGAAATGTTTTCCAGTATAGTAATTGTAACTACCGGTGCTACACGTTACTAATCTAAATTTTATTGGTTTTTTATGAAATTTTATTGTTGGGAATAGGTAAGGGTAGTTTAAAGAGCAAGTCTTAATTTTTAGTTCTTTTAGCGAAAGCCAGCATCCTTTTAGCCAATTCCTTTTTCCCGGTGCTATTTAATTTGTAAGTTGAATTGGAGTTATATTCATTAATTAGAAGTTCTTTATAATAATATTTACAAATTAAATCGAAATTATTTGCCGATTTGTCTATTACAGCAACAACAAATCTGTCTTTAAAACTTTTTATTTCTTTTTTCAATGCTTTGTTGAAATAAATTCCTCGTTCTTTAGTTCTAATGTTATCTGCATTAAACTTTGTTTTAATTTCTTCCAAAATCCTTACATTCCATTCTCTGAAATCCTCTGGAGGCCAATGGTATTTCCTAGATAATTTGGAAATAAAAATATCCAAATCTTGTCCGATAGAAATTAAGATTTTTTTAATGTTTATTAATATAGATGCTGACAAAGGACATATTATAACAGGGAATTTGAAAAGTATAGAGTCTAGCTCTTTAAGAAATTTGATGGAGAGGGGAACAAAATTTAGATTGAAAGAAAGAGTAAACATTAAAAAAAATGAAAAGTTAATAGAGGTCTGTACTATTATATATGACGAACATTTAAATAGAGATATTATTACAAAAAGTAATTGGTTAGAGTTGTGTAAATTTAATATTAAAGAAAATTATGTTTTTAATGGAATTAATTTCTATAAACAAATAAAGGGGATTCCAATGGGAACAGCCTTTTCAAGTGCGTTAGCCAATATTTTCCTACATTATTATGAAAAAGAAATAATTAAACACAACTTAATAATAGGCTGGAGATACATTGATGACTTAATTTTGTTAAATTTGGATAATCCTAGTGATGTTATTAATTGTTACCCAAAGGATTTAGTTTTGACTCAAACAAACGAAAATCAACTTAGAGCTAATTATTTAGATTTAAATATTGAAATTGATAATGGAAAAACTTTAATAGGTATTTTTGATAAAAGGGATGATTTTCACTTTAAAATAATAAAACTTAGTAACTACCATTCTAATTTGCACTCTAAAATTTTCAAAAATTTGATTTTTTCACAATTTAACAGGATTAAAAAAATATGCTATTAGACTATTTTTTAAACTATTTTTTTAATCCTAACTTCCTTTTATTGAGGAATTAGAACATATATATCCGATGTCCCAAAAATGATGGATGGATTTTGAAAATCAGTTTTTAAAAAGGATGAAATGCGATAGATATATATCGTTTTCGGCGTTACGTTGCAGAAAGCAGGGAATTACCAACAAGATGCGATGCTATAGGCGATCTGCAACAGGTATAGTAAAACGAAGTTCTTTAGATCGCCATTTTATAGCATATGCTTTCGGATTGCTAGCTCGCTGCGCCAAAAGGTTCTTATTTAAGAGTTCTGCTGCCTGGAAATCTGCTTTCAAAGGAAATTTGATCTAAGAAAAGGACCGCCAGACAATTCGATAACGGATCAATTCGAACGAACAGGAATGTGAATGATGACCATAGTGGAAATGTTTCAGTTACAGAGTCGAATGCTGACGCCAAACAGCATATTTCCGTCCAACTCCGAAGATTGACCATGCACCGTCTCATATGCTACAGCCTTAAAAATGTTCTTGTACAAGATGCAGAATTCCTAAGTCCGAATGTCATTGATGCAAGGTATAATTTCGCGAACTCTATGCTACAACTGTCGATGAAGTCGAACTCAATGTTTGCAATATACAGGGTTTTGCCGAATTCGACCGACAAAATCAGAGGGATGATAGTAGGCATCAAGAGGATAAAGAATCACCATACAACATGGGGTCCCAAATGACGTTTGGGTGAAAATCGTAAAAATATATGGAGTCAGAGAACTATTGGTAACTAAAAAAATAACAAATGATCAACTATGATCTTTTTTAAGTGAAAGCACATTCTTAAAGGCTATTTTTCATGTTAGTAACATGCCGATTTGTTTAACCAAGGGGTCGTAAATTATTGGAAGCGAAAAGTAACTTAGAACCCTTATCTGCAAAAATATAAAAACTTTAAGAAAAATAAAAGCTTGCAAATATAAGCAATTTTTAATATCAAATTAAAGAGTATAAATGTAGTGTGGAAACTGATGAGTTTTAAGATATTCAAGAAAAACTAAAATGTTTGCTAGGAAACATCGCAGCAACATCGGTACCGATGTTTACAGAGGGTATTGCCAAATTCAAAATTTCGAGAAGTGATAGTAGGCATTAAGGAGATGAAAAATTATCATAAAACATAGGGTCGAAGGAGACTTTTATTCTGTGAAAATCGCAAAAACAAACATCGAATTAGCCTGGCGAAGAGAATGACCCTGTGAATGCGAGGATTTGGAACAAGGTAGTCGAGAAGAAGAAGCATTCTCGTATGTAAATTTTGCATGTGTTCGAGGAATATAAAAGCAGCGATCATTGCAGAATTGATGGTTCGAAGAGTATAAAAGCAGTTTGTATTCATTAAAGAGCAGTGCAGAATTGATAGTCAATAAGTTTCATTCGCAAACAACATGTCAGATTTCACGAATGACGAATATGCGAATATACATTTAATTTACGGCCGAGGGGATGGTAATGTACGCCTAGCACAATGAATATACCAAGAGCAGTATCCAAGTAGGCGTTGTCCACACCACAGCACCTTTGCAAATATTGATCGAAGGTTGCGGGAGACAGGGTCCTTCAAAATAACGAGGCCAAATGTAGTGCAAGAACGCAGTGTGCACACACGTGTAACAGAAAACCGAGTTTTGCAGCGCTTTGCCGATACCCCATCGACAAGCAAACGATCAGTTACAGCTGAATTGGGTATTCGGCACGAAATGGTGCTAAAAACATGTACCCTTTCTACTTACAGAAAGTCCAACTCCTATGCGATGACGATTTCCCACGTCGGATGGAGTTCGCAAGCTGGATGATTGGTACCGCACAGGAAGATGCACTATTTCCTGCAAAAATTTTATTCTCAGATGAAGCCTGCTTTACTAGAGAAGGCGTCATAAGCACGCACAATGCACATATTTAGTCATCTGAAAATCCCCATATCACTATCTCGTCGAACGTGCAACACAAATTTAGTATTAACATCTGGGCAGGAATTCTCAGAGATCATCTGTTGGGACCTATCTTATGCCCAAACGCCTCTGTAGCGCAAAGTACATTGTTTTCTTGCAGCACGTCCTTCCGGATTTACTGCAGAGAATACCGACCATTGCACGCCAGAACATGTGGTTAATGCATGATGGTGCACCAGCGCATTTTTCGAATTCTGTGCGTAAGTACCTAGATGATACATATCCTGGGAGGTGGATTGGACGTGGCGGACCTGTGGATTGGCCTTACGTTTCCCAGACCTTAATCCTTTGGATGTTTTTGTAGCCAAATGAAATCTTTTAATTATTAGACACCTTTGGATACAGTGGAAGATTTCGTAGCACGGATCGTCGTCGCTGCTGGAGAAATCGCAAGCACACCTGATATGTTTGAGCGCGTCCGGCGGTCGTTTAAACGTCGGTGTCGGTTGTGTAATTACCTCCGCGACCGCAACATTGAGAAATTTTTATAAAAGTTTCTCATCATCTCCTTTCTTATGTTAAAATGTCTGTTCTGTAAATGCATGCTGTATCTGTATTCCACCAAATAAATTTTCATTGTCGTTTGCGACTTTATATTTCTTTGGAAATTATTATCGTCTTGATGCCTACTATCACTCCTCAGAATTTTTCGGCAGAATTTTGCAATACTTTCTGTAAACATCCGTGCTGATGTTGCAGCGATGTTTCCCGGCAAACATTTTAGTTTTTCTTGAATATCTTAAAACCTTCTCAGTTTTCAAATTAAAGACATATAAAGTTCCTTATATTTTAAATTTTTTATTTTTCTTAAAGTTTTAATATTTTTGTAGATAAGGGTTCTAAACTACTTTTTCATTTTCAATAATTTACGACCCCCTAGTTCATGAAATCGGCATGTTACTTACATAAAATACAGCCCTTAAGAATATGCTTTCACTTTTTAAAAAATTCATTGTTGAAACACCATTTGTTATTTTTTTAATTTTTTACTGTTTCCAAGAGTTCTCCGACTCCATATACAGTGTCTCACAAAAGTGATGGGACACTTGTGCTTTACAAAAGGAAACTGTAATAAAATAAATAAATAACATGCACAAAAATGTTTTGGGTGTGTTTCATATTTAAAGTTAGTAACAATTATTACATAACATACATTTTGTCAAAATATTAAAATATTAATTTAATAAAAATACAATTGTTTAGAACGGAGCAAAAAATGGCTCACATAAGTGATGGGACACTTACTTTTCCATCAAATATTTATCCAAAAATTTTAATTTTTAAAAGGTTTTAATATTTTGTTGGATTTTCTTTTACTTTTAAAACATGATTTAATCTTCTTGGGATGGATTCGACTAATTTTTTTGTGATTTTTGGAGTGATTTTACCCCATTCTTCTTGAAGCACCGATTTTAATTGTTGTTTTGAAGAAATGGTGTGTTTGCGAATTCTTGATTCCTATTCTTGCCAAATATTCTCTATGGGATTTAAGTCTGGAGATTGTGGTGGTGTTTTTATTATTTCAGGACAGTTATACAGCAGCCAGAGTCTAATGTTCAAAGCAGTGTGCTTGGGGTCATTGTCCTGGTAGAATTTAAAATCGCTATGAATGTTCAATTTTTGTGCTGAAGATTTCAAATTTTGCTTTAAAATAATATACTTGTAATGATCCATTATACTGTCAATAAAAACAAGATTACCAACTCCAGCGGACGACATACACCCCCATACCATAACTCCTCCTCCACCATGTTTTACTGTTGGCCCCAAGTTCTATTTGTGAAATTCTTCCCTGGGTTTTCTCCACACCAAGAATCTACAGTCAGAACCTAATATATTAAATTTACTCTCATCAGCAAATATAACTTTATTCCAGTAATCAGAATTCTTATTTATGTTGGATTTTGCGAAAGCTAGTCTGAGTTTTCTATTCTTTTCACTTACGAAGAATTTTTTCCTGGCTTCTCTACCGTTATATCCTGCAGATCGAATTACCCTTCAAATATTCTCAGGATTAACAATTATTCCATATAAGGCTTGTAAATCAGAAGCAACTTTAGGAGCACTTTTCTTGGATTTTTTTTAATATTTCAGACGATAATTCGCTTTATTCCATTGGATAGCTTTGATGGTCGGCCAAGTCTTCTTTTATCCTGAATAATATGATTCTTTTTATATCGTTTAATGATATTGAAAACTGTTGAATGACTCAAGTTAACTATTTCAGCAGTTTTTCTAATAGAATTTTCACGTTCAATATGCAAATTAATAACTAATTTTCGAATTTCAGGTGAAGTTTCTTTTCGTTCAGCACTCATGGCTGCACAGAGCTAAAAAACACAAAAATTCCAAAACAAACTGGAGAGAAATACTGCAGACGATTTTATAAATTATTGCCAATTGCTTTTGAGTAAAAATAAAACCACCAAAAATATTTTTATTGCTTATTTCAGGCGATTTTTGTTGCATATATAATGGTGTCCCATCACTTATGTGAGCCATTTTTTGCTCCGTTCTAAACATCTAAACAATTGTATTTTTATTAAATTAATATTTTAATATTTTGACAAAATGTATGTTATATAATAATTGTTACTAACTTTAAATATGAAACACACCCACAAAAAATGTGTACATGTTTTTTTAATTTATTTTATTACAGTTTTCTTTTGTAAGGCACAAGTGTCCCATCACTTTTGTGAGACACTGTATTTTTACGATTTTCACCCCTTAAACGTCATTTGGGATCCCATGTTGTATGGAGATGCTTTATCCTCTTGATGCCTACTATCATCCCTCTGAATTTGTCGGTCGAATTCGGCAACACCCTGTATAGTTCTCGAACAAAGCATATTTTAACCTCTATGACTATGTTAACAAGCAGAATTCACGAATTTGGGAACCGAAAATCTTCATACTGCTGTATCTTCATCACTATATTCCCCAAAAATAATGGTCTAGGCCTCGGTTTTCTCCAAAAGAATAATTAATCCATTTTTTCGATAGTAACCGATAAATGCTGCACAATATCTTGGGATTCTGAAAAATTTGTGGTAATTTATACTGCTTTGAAGGAGAGTCCAAACGCCTCCTTATTCGTGCTAGATGGTGGTCGTCCACATTGAACGCCAATCATATTTCATTTCTTGAGCAAACATTTCAATGGTCATGTAATTGCCTTGAGTTACGACATCGATACAGGGAGTGGTGTGATATAGCCTTCTTATTCATTAGACTTAATGTCATGTGACTTTTTTGGAGACATGATATGCCGCTTAACTCGACAAATAATTGCGGAAATTAAATAATACATCTGTACTGCATGTGAGACAATTTCATTTGACATGTTTGTACGAATGTCTGGAAATTTTTGCCACAGATTGTGCCCCGTTGTTGCTACTAATGGTGGTGGTGAGGGGGAAGGAGCTACGTTAAAAACATCATTATTAATTTGTTTATATTTTGAAAGTTTTTCATACTTTTTTTTTCAGCGCTACCTCTTGGTTGCAATTTGGTGGGTTTAAATTTTCCGATTTTGCTTGCTTAAGGCTGCAAATGATACTTTTTATTAATTTTCAAAATTCATCCGTCATTTTTGGGATATTTGGTGTATATACACTCAAGAGCCAAAACATTATGACCACCTCTACATTTTGCAATGAACTCGCCTGGATGACGTGGAAGTGGTATTTAACTGCTGCTGGAGAGTCTGAAGAATCATTCTTTCACTTACTTCTGTGTGTGATGGGAAAGGCTGCCTATCTAAGCGACTTTGATAGAGGGCAGATTGTAATGGCTCGAAGGCTCGGAACAAGTATTTCCGAAACTGCACGACTCGTGGGTTGTGCGCGATCTACAGTTGTTAGCACTTATGCAAAGTGGATGAATGACGGTGAAAGCAGCAGTCAACGACATGGTGTTGGACGTCCACACGCTATCAAAGAAAAAGGTCGTCGGAGACTGTCTCGCATGGTGAAGCAAAACCGGAGCCAGACAGTGGCTCAGCTGACAGCCCAATTCAATGCAGGGCCAAGTAGAATAGTATCGGAGCACACTGTTCAGCGGACACTGTTGGATATGGGGCTACGCAGCAAACGTCCCACTCGTGTGCCTTTGCGTCATCGCCAACTGCGCCTGCGCTGGGCCCGGAGACATCGCGACTAGTCCATGGATCAGTGGGAGAGAGTTGCCTGGTCAGATGAATCACGGTTTGTCATGCATCACGCCGATGACCGTGTCAGGATACGCCGTCTTCCAGGTGAACAGTTGCTCCCTCAATGTACAGTAGGTCATACACAAGCCGGTGGTGACGGTATTATGCTTTGGGGGACGTTCTCTTGGGCGTCTTTGGGACCCATGATTGTGGTAGAGCATACCATGAATGCTACAGAGTATCTGAACATCATTGCGGATCAGTTGCACCCTTACATGGCCTCTGTTTTTCCAGCTGGAAATGGAATGTTCCAACAGGACAACTTCCCGTGTCACAAGGCTAAAATTGTGTTGGAGTGGTTCCAGGAATTTGATGCTGAATTCCAGTTAATGTCCTGGCCGCCTAACTCACCGTAACTTAATCCGATAGAACACCTTTGGGATGACATGGGACGGCAGCTCAAAGACCACCAATTCGCAATATCTCGGATTTGCGTGACCGTTGCTTAAACATTTGGTACAATCTGTCTCCGGCCATCTACCAAGGGCTTGTGGCACCCATGCCAAGGCGGGTTGAAGCTGTGTTGCGCGCCAAAGGTGGGAAAACTCGTTATTGACAGGTGGTCATAATGTTTTGGCTCTTGAGTGTATATATATAATAGTATACAGGGTGTCTCAAAAACCTTGACTGCGGCTTTTACTCGTTAAATATTAATTATAGACATGTACTGTAAATAACAAAGTTGCATAAAAAAAGGTGCAAATTGTTATGAAATCGATTAAAATTTTCAGGGGATTAAACATTAAAAAATATAAAATTGAAATTTTTATAGGCCCCTCTACACACAAAAAAAAATGAATGAAATATGTGCCTCATAGACTAATAAGGTCATGTACAAAATTTCAGCATTTTATCACAAAAAGTCTTAAATATATGAAACTACATAAATGTTAACTTAAACCATTTTTCAATGCCTGAGTTCACTAAGAGGAAAAATCATGTCGGATGTTCGTGTTTTAGAGGTAAATTGAATATGATTTAATAGGCAGTTAATTAATGACAATGGTTATTTGTAGAATACTTATTATTTAGTGGCAGTAATTATTGGCACTTAAATTTTTTATTTTGTTATAATTTTTTTTAAATCCCTTTAATATAATGCATATATTTTATTTTAAAGGGTCTATAATAAGTACAATCAATTTTTTTGCAGGCATTTGAGCGCATCCTGTACATACTTGCAATTAGACATCCTGCCAGTGGCTATGTTCAAGGGATGAATGATCTTGTTACACCATTTTTTGTTGTTTTCCTGCAGGATTTCATTCCTGTGGGTCAGTTTTGTTTTTTATTTCCTTTAAATGTTTAGAAAATATTTAAAAAAATGGATTAAAAATATTTTCATCTTGATATTTTTCCTGATTTTAATGCACAATTAAATGGCATCTCATCCCTCTTTTAAAATTCTTTAGTATGTTACAGAAATTCTTCCTACTCAAAATTATCTCAAATTATTTGAAAAATCATCTTCAAGTGTAGAGACCTACTGTGCTTCAGAATGTTATAATTAACATTTATTATATTAGAAATTAATTAGAACTTGCTGATAGTCGTTTTTTAAAAATATTCTATTTTTTCATTTTTTTCCCCGTGTTTGATTTCCATTAGACATTTTTTTTTTTTAATATGGAATAGTTAAAATTATGTATGGTATGTAGAAGAAGAACATGATAAATAAGTCATATATGTAAGATTATGAACCATTTCATAGCAAGAAATAATGTTTACTATTTTTAAATAACTGAACAGAAGCCGATGTTGAAAGCTATGATGTTAGTCAGCTGTCTTCAGATGCTCTGCAACAAGTAGAGGCTGATAGTTATTGGTGTATGGCAAAACTGTTAGATGGAATTCAGGACAATTATACTTTTGCCCAACCTGGAATACAGAAAAAAGTTCACATGCTAAAAGAGCTCATTCAACGTATAGATGGTTAGTTGTAAATTAACATTAAATATTACATTAATTACCAAATAATTTAATTATTTTATACAGTGCCATTGATGAAATGTAAATATTTATTACAGCACCTTTACACAATCATTTGAAGAGGCATTCCATAGAATATCTACAGTTTTCCTTTCGATGGATGAATAATTTGCTAATGAGAGAGCTACCATTAGCTTGCACTATAAGACTATGGGATACATATCTGGTTAGTATTTCTTCTTGCTTCCTATATTTATGTAAACTGATAATAAGTATTTCTATGCATTAATAAGCTTGTACAAAATTAACAGTTATTTATTTTCAGATTAGCTGTTAATTTTGAACATGGGGGAAAAAAATATCTGAAATCTGAACTTTTTTTTTTTTTTTTTTTTTTTTTTTTTTTTTTTTTACATATAAAGTAAAACTTTCTGCATTTTAAAAAAAAGGGAAATATTTATATACATGTATTGACCATATTACAACAATGTACATTAAACCAAACATTTACAAATCCAATAATTGAATGCTTAAATTCTGTCCTTTGGAATATGTCACATTTTGGTGTTTCTTATGAAAAAGTTTTATGTATGAAAATTTATCTTACACATAAATTGTGATTAAAGTTCTAAATGTTTATCTCAAATTAATATTTGGACAAAAATTCTTTTAATATTTTCTTTAAAAACGAAAACAGTTTCAAAGAAAATGTGTTGAATTATATAATGAAAAATATAAATTTTAATATACAATTTGGAAATGAATAATTTTTTGGTAATTTAGTGAAAATATTTCAAACAATAGTAGAATTCAGCAACAGTATTTAATTTTAATTAAATTGCTTTATTTATTTTAGTCTGAACCTAATGGTTTTAGCAACTTTCATTTATATGTTTGTGCTGCATTTCTCAAATATTGGTCCAGGGAATTGTTACAAGAAAAAGATTTTCAAGTAAGTTGATGTTTAGGTTTTTTTTGTTTGGTGATTTTAATTTTTAGATATAATTTTGATCCTGTTTTGGATGAAATTAATGCAGGTTCCCATGAAAACTTCTTGAATTTCATTTCATTGTACTTAGGACCCCAGAAGAAATAAGATTTTTTTTAAAGTGATTTGTAAAAAAAAGTTAAATAATTGCACATTGTTTCTACTTCATTTATTTGAATGTAAATAAAAGTTTGTTGATTTGTATCTGTTTCTTTCTTTTTCCTCTTAAATCTGCCAAGCACTATTTGAAAGTAAGGTTAGAGATTCTTGTGGAATTAAGATTTTGAATTTTGTTTCAGATAAATTATGAATTTGCTTTGGAAGTGAACACTTAGTAATAGATGTGAAATTAACATCTGGTAGTAAGCATATGGTGTTTAAGGATAAGAGTACTTTAATTGTGATTTTGTGGTGAATAGCATATAAGCCAGTTAACAACTCTTCTACCCAAACGATCGTTTTGGTAAAATTGTTAAGTTACTGGATTGCTAACCAAAAGGTCCCAGGTTCTATCCTTGCTCATCCCGTACCGCCTCAGTTTTAATCCCTTAACATGCAAATAAAATGAATTTTAATATGTCTGAAAAATACTAATGATTATAAGTAAAGTATTTTTGAATATACTAATTATAAGCATACTTTTAAAAATAAATAATAAATTTAGTTTGTTTGTTTTTTTCTAATATAATTTATTCTAGACTTGTTACTTGTATTGATGTTAATGGATATGATATAACTGTAAAATGTCTTGGAATTTTTTTAAATGGAAAAAAAAAATTTTAAGTTTTTAATATTTTATATTTCTATACTTAGATTTTGGTTTCTAAGAATAGAACTATGAATTTGAAGTATAATTGAAACTAAACAACAGATTGAACTTGATATTTCAGTAACTAATCCACTTAATTAAAATTGCTTTCTTTTTCCTAGGGCTTAATGCTAACTTTACAAAATCTTCCAACTTTACACTGGAGTGATAATGAAATAAGTCTCCTAGTTGCTGAAGCTTATAGACTGAAATATATGTTTGATGATGCGCCGAATCATCTTCAACCCAGGGAAAGCTGAATGTGTAACTTCTGGCAGATGATTTTTTTTTCTTTCTTTTTTTTACTGTACTACAGCTCACAAATTTTTTACTAAGCTGTGCTTCAAATGTGGAATTTGTGTTTGTACCAATGAATCTCCCATTTTTGTAAAAATATTTGAATACTTTCAAGTGCAGTTTTGATGGACATCTATTTCATCAAAAAGTCACTAAATCATGAGTTGTAAAGACAAATTCATATGAATGATGTATTTGCTTTCATAAAGTTAGCCTTTTCCATGAAGAAAAATATTGTGAAATATATACTGTATAGCTGTAAATAAAATAAAAAAATAGATTCTTTAAAAATTCACCTCTTTGAATGTTTATGTGTATAAAATTGAAAGATATTTTCTTGAAATAAAACTTGTAATTCACAAGTAAAGTGTGTTTGTTTTTTTCCCCCATTAAGCTTGATCAGCATCAAACAAGAAGACATTAGTCTTTTGGCTATACAATTAATTTGCATTTTATGTAATAGCTGATTACAGAAACCTTTAATTGCAATAAAACCATTTCAAACCTTTAACTTTGACTATTTAGATTTTTTTTTTTAAAGTTTTATTCACCAAGGATTTATAACTAATTACAGAAATCTAGATGATTTTAACTATCCAAAGTTTACAAAATTTTTAAGAAGAATGTTTCTTTTAAATGAGCATTAAGGTATTATTTCTGCTTTATATGATTTGTATATATGCTCAAAATAATTTTAAATGTTGACTAATCCTTAAACATCTTTTATAAAACATGTCTGTGGGAATTTTTTAATAAATTTTCAATGAAAAAATTTTACAAAATTATCTTAAATTATACAAATTAAAAGGGCAATGGAGTCGAAATGACTATGCGCCGCTGTTTGAATGAGAACTTGCAGTGTTGCCTCGGAATTTCATGGATTTCCATATCGTTCTTAATTTTGCTTATGAAGAGAGCAAAAGAAAGGAATTAAAATTGGTGAAAGAGAAGGGCACAGAATGCTTTCTTATTTATTTCTTCTTTCAATTCTATTCTTGTATTTGAAGACAAAGTTGCTAACCAATAATTAGGTATTTATATTAAGGATTTGAACATACACAATGCAGTGTATTTTTGTTGTATGTTGGACATAATTTTTAAAATTATAAATGGCCGTACAAATGTTTTTCTTTTTTAATGAATGAAGATACCATCTTCAGTGCTGATATTAATTTATTGATGGGACTTTTTCACTCAATTTGTTTATTTAATCTATTCATAACTTCTTTCAGTTAAATAGTCTTCTTTCAGTTAATAGTTAAATAGTTATCATGATGCCATTTCTCGTTTTCATGATGGGTCGTCCATTTCAAATGGTGCCGGTAGAAACACCCCCGAGGTTGCCGCGATAACACCTACATAATGCTTCAAACTTTCCCACATGATTTTATTTTTGTATCGTAAATTAAGTGTTGAACTTTTTGGCACGTTTTCATATCACAAATCTTTTATAAAATATACAGTTCTTAATTTAAGAAAATAGGACCAAAATTTTATTTCGGGCCTGCTATTACCTATGAACAGCGTTCTCACAGTGCAATCTTCGAGGAAATTCTTAATTATTTGCTCTTGTAGCTTCAGGTATGAAGTTCTCCATTGTAATCTTTAATAAATGTTACATTATCAGAGATAACATCCAGAAATAATCATCTTATACAAAATTATCAAATCTTAATTATCCCTACTCTCATCATTTATGCATCCGAGGTTAAATGGACCTTGGCCTTTACTCCGTCGTCGCAGCATCCAAAAGCACTTATCCGGACTATATCCGAACTCGTGAATAGCAGTCTTCTCTAGGCGATTCGAAATCTAGAGAAAACGGATACTGCATTTTTTCCGGTACATGCGCAATAGTCATGCCATAGTGGCAGCATCCAAAAACTATGTTTTCGCATAAAATTTCACAGTCTTGGACACATTCATTCATTTCTTATCGCTATTAAAAACTCGAAACAACCCAAAGCGCTCAGAGAACTCGCAGGTGAAAATTAGTTGAATTTCTTCCTTGAGTTCAACTCAATTGTCTTGCTCTACAGCAGTCTCCTGCTTTTATTATGGTTTCCGTGACAAGGCAAAGATGCTTCTAGAAAAAATGCTAAGGAATCTGCCGTCAAGATTCTCGAATATTCCTGATCCTTCAATCTTGTTGTCAAAATCGCCACTTTGTCTACAAGGCCGACAGTCACTGACTTAGCACCCATTACTATATTTGTAAAACTACTTTTCTTACCAGAAGAATTACTACACCTCCATTTCGAAAAACAGTTTTATCATTATGCTTTCCTATCGATGAACACGACAACTTCATGCTGTGAATCAGAAGGAGAAAATTGTTATATAGACTTAAAATCAAATCTTTAGATTCCTGTGAAATTGTGAGGGAAATCTATTCTGAAAAAAATCTGTCCGAATATAAGTGAATACAATAACTACTAAATGATAGTTGGATGAATGAAATTTGGTAAGCAGATTGAACATCTAAAGTGTAAATGCTTGTGAAATTTGGAACCAAATTCGTCGAGGAGTTGACTCTTTTCTCTCGGTCTATACTCTCTACGATCGAAATTACAATAAGAAAATTCCTTTTGTTCCCTAAGTGCCTTTACTTAAATAATCGCCATGACAGAGTGTCGAATCTTCTAGATATTGAATCTTAATACAGATATTGTTATAATGCTTGTATTTTTTCGCCAAGTCAGAGGAGCATTGATCTTGCAGTTATCATAATAACTGTGCAGGAAAGCAATTATATAAACTTGTAATACTGTTTCCCTCTTAAAAACTATATTTTCAAGCAATCTCGTGTAACAGCGGTAGGATCAATACGGAATATCAATATCTTTTGGCTTCATTTTGAACTCTGTAACAGGATGCGTAGCGTCATGAAAAAGGCTTAAATTTGAAAAAGCACCTTAAAAGTGTTTAATTTTCAGAAAAGGTTCTTAAAAAGTGCTTCATTTTCTCATGAAGACGAAGAAAGCTTTTCGTTTTGTTTCCCCACAAGATAAAATATGATAATTCGAAATCATGGTCGTAAAGGCTTGTTTTGCCGGATGTATCAAAAAAGGAAACCAACAAAGGGGGGGGGGGGAATTCGAAGGAGTATTCCAAGGGTTCCAGCACATATTAAGATGCAAATCTAAAAACATTTCAATTTTTAATGTTTTAGACTTAAAGAATTTATTTAAGTTATGCCTGGTAAGTATATATTTAAAGTTTTATGTGTTGTTAAAAAAGAATATGTGATATCGTCCGATCAACGGAAAATATAAAAATAGTAGGATGAATATGATGCGCCTAAACGATATATCGAACATGGAAAAAGCTGCTTTAAAAACACTAATATATTCAATCATTCTTCTCCTTAAAGTTTTGTTTTGGAGCAATCGCTTGAACAACCTGCTACAGGTATTTAACTGTACCTATATTGAATTGTAATTAATTGCGATATGAAATCACGTTAGTCGATCGCGTAAAATTCAGTGTGATGAAATTTTAGCCTGAAACCTTAAATTTTCAATGATCGGGATAACTTTGGCGGTATTTTTTGTATGGCGCCATTCATGTGAACATTTTTATTTGTTGGACTAATCTTGTCAAATTTGTTTTGGTTAAGAAAAAAAGAAAATGTTGGATCCGTTACTTAAATGTTTTTAAAGAAATAAAAAGTTTTTATTTTATTTTATTGCAATTTTTTTTGGAGTAAGATTCTATCATTTTATAATGATTCTTTTTATACCTTTTATAGAGATTTTTCCCCAATGAAATCTCTCTGTATGCATAAAGTCATGAGCAACGCCCAGCATAAAGCCATTGAAGTTAGGAGCATGATCTTTAAGTATTAGAGGCACACTAGGAACGGATTTTTCAAACTTTTAATTCGAAGTTTAATTAAAAAACTAGAATTTTAATGTGTTTTCATCATAACATCAAAGCATATTATCGCAAAAAATTGTTTTGGTGGTTAAAAATAATATAAATAAATAAAGGTTATAGATAAATAAAAGAAAGAAAATTAAAAAATTTGTTTGGTTGAATGTATTTTTTTTTTAATAATTTTTAAGAAATTAGTTTTGGACACAGTTTATAACAAAGATTTTTATTATAATGAAATTCAAAATAATACTGCTTCTTCGAATCGTTGAATCATATTATTCCGCAGCTGTTATAATTGTAGTAAAAGGGAGGGAAAATTTCTTTATTTGCTTTTATTTAAACTTAAAAAATTTTATAGCATGTTCATTGAATAAAATTCTTCATTTACTAAATGTTGAAGAAATGCAATATATTGTCTCGAGCTGGTTTCAAGAAAGACTTTTTTTTAAAAAATGCTTCCATTGGCATTTTTACTTTCTCATACATAAAATTTAGAGAAAATATTGCAATCCTCAAAAAATTCTACTCGAGATTTTAATGAATCTCCACGCTTCATACCTCCTTGAATTCGAACATTTTTTGAAAAATGTCTGTCTTTGACAAAGATGGCACAAAAACACTTTGAGCTAAATGGATGAAATTTGGTATAGGGTGCTCACATCAAACTGGCAGATTTTCAGCAATATCAGTTTAGAGGAAATCTCCAGCTACTCGAATACAAGTTATCTTGGTAATTACAAAACGAAGAGAGCTAGATCGTGAACATTAGGTGCACGTCTATTCTATAAACATCTGCCAAATTTTGATCCAAATCCAATAACCGCATGTTGGTCTGTTCTTTCAGAAATATGAAAACGCCATAACTCAAAAATGTAGTGTCTGAAATTATATCAAATTTGGTAACAAGTGTACTTTTGAGTCAATTTTTTGTTTTAATCCATTGGGAAGAATACGCATAAAACTCAAATTCGCTTTTCGGATACTTTCAACCGCCGGCCAGAGAGGAATCCTAAAGCTCTTGTCAACGATCACACGAGAGATAGAAGCAGTGAAAATATTTAATTCAAGCATAGAGTTAATATTCCGTAACTATTGGATGCCAATGCCATACGAGGCATTTCCTGCAATATGCGAGAAAGTTTTGGGAAGACGCTCTGGCTGATTTATTTCCGTTTTGCTTCTAACTACAGAGCTGATTTTTTTTTTTTACTTTATTAATTGGTTTCCGTTATTAATGAAAACTAGGACTTCTTAAAGCATTTTCACCTCTTCGTAAAATATATATAACGTTTATTGTGTCATTTATTAAGTAAAATTTTTTATAGGTTAAAAAGCAAGTTTTCACAAAATTTTAGAGACGTTAAACGTTCAAAAAAGACTTTTACTACACTTTAGGAATAAGAGGCAATAAGACAATTTCTTTTTAGTCTGATAATTTGTGAACGCTACTATTATTTTCTATTAAAAATGATTTTAAAAAGGGAACATGACATTGTTCTACCATCCATTTCATGCCAGTTTTGCCAGCCGTGTGATAATAGTCATAGGAATGCTTTAGTTCTTAGTTTTGTAAGATTGCAAATAAAATTACTTAATAGAATGCGTCAGTGCAGGAAGAAATTTATTCTTTCCATTCCAGCCATGTTTCATCTGAATTGTTGTTGCTTATATAAAAATCAGATACAAAAGTTGTGGTCATGCTGAGCTTCTGCATCACTATCGACATTTTCAGAAATGTTGTATCTATCTGATATTTTATTTTAATTTGAAGAAATGTTAAAAAAGCTCACAGATTTTTATTGTTAATCTTATAAAAGTTGACTTTTTTGGTATTAATAGGGTTTATTTATTTTATTTTTTCATTTTTATATTTTTGTCAAATCCAAAACGGCATAATTTTACAATAGAAGACTTTGTGTAAAGACAGAAATAAATATTAAAATTAAGAAAAAAATAAGCATTTGAAATTAATTTGTAATAAATTTTTCAATAAAAACTACGCATATTATAAAACATAAAAAAAAATACTATGCTTAGAAAATGCGTAGTTTACGTATGCATACTTTACAAAAGTGCTTAGTTTTTGGGGCTAAGGTGCTTATAAAGTGCTTAAGAGCACTTAATTTTTGCAGCAGTTTCTCACTACGCACCCCGTTTAGTTTCTTGAAATGGAGCAAGGTCGTTCCAAGCTCTATTCCAGCTTCCGGCTTAGATCATAACTTCGGGTTATGCATTTAAACTTGATCCTCCTTCATTAGCGGTCTGTTGCTCTGATGTCATAACGAGTCTTTGTTCGTCCACTGGAGAGATGAATTCGCTCTCCGGCAAACGCTTTTCAAACGTGTCTCTTAATTACTCATATATTTATATGGAGAGGATAATTTATCACACGTTCGTCCAAAGAGGAGATCACAGGACAATCGCAATATTAGTCTAAAAGGATTTCCCTACTGGAATCCATTCAGTTGCTTTATGGGTCACATTCCGATAGTACAAGAGGAAATATGGAAAATATGTGTCCCATTCAGTCCAATTCTCTGAAATAAATAATGATTGTAAATCATTCAATTGATTCCCTCGACCACGGCATCGAACTCACGATGTAAAGATGTCGTTTGAATTTTCAGCAAAGCCAAAAGTTAGCAAAACTTAGAAAAAAGAGCGGAGTAAAGATTTGTACTTTGATCTGGATATAATATAACATGCGACATTCTCGAACAATTCCTTAACAACAATTATTCCCTAGTCAAAAATGAAAAAAGTTCAAGCCATTTGATACAATAGTTCATCCATATTAGGATATGCCGATTGCTCTATGGAATCAGGATAAAAGCTTTGAAATATTTAAAGGAGTTCTTTCGAATTTTTCTCCCACTCCGTTGCAAGAGATCTTTCATTCTTATTTTGTGTCCTTTTCAAAATTCGCTGGTGTGCATTCTCTGCACCATTTTCAACATTAGCGTGAAATCGATCTAAATAAAATCGGCCTTGGGATTTATTATAAATTTCCATAAGTACAAAATATCCTCCACTGGCTCTGTTATTGAACTACTTGAACTCTTCTCTTTGAAAAAAATAATTACCATCATCAAGATTTGCCATAATCATTTTTTTTTCATTTAACGATATAAGATACGAGTCCCAAAGATTCCCGAATCGTTTTATTCCGGGACTCTCCGAAGTGATTTCCTTTCAAGAAGGTCGATCCGCCGAATTAAGTTTCTTGTTCTAATATCTAGATCTTCCAGTTGCTCTCTTTAGACATCATTGAAGGACAAAGGATCCTCCACTACCATCATTAAAGTTTTCGCTGTATCCATTCCGAGCTTTTGTATGGAATTCAAGTTATATTTGAAACTCTGAATTCAGAAATGTTTACAAAATAGCATCTGCATTTCCGTGAGATGATTCTTTGCGGTGCTATAGAATGTTTGAAAGCAAAGAATTTGTCCGTACCATGTTCTACTTGGAAGATAAATCTGTGAAGAAAATCCACAGAGATCGTTGAAATCCTCATTCATCTTCTCGCTTATCTTTGCTTTTTCACCAGCAGCAGTCTTTAAGGAAAAACTATGGAAGCAAATCTTTCTTTCCTTTTCGGCTGCAACGTCAAGATGAATCTTTAAAAAAAAATTCTATTTACACCGATACCCATCAGTATCAAACATGCGATATCACAAACAGATCCTCCCCATTAGAGTCCATTTTTCCCACCGTTAGGTACAAACATTTTCAGCCCTTTTTTATGGTCTTTATTGAGAGAGAACAGACTTCACCCCACTAAATGGACAAGCTTATTATCCTATAATCACTCGGCCTTCTCTCAGTACGTGCTTTTTTTCATTGCATTTGCAACAAGGCACTCTAGGATTCCATCGAGTAACGGCATTCTTCCTAGTTTCAAGATAATTTGACAATATTTCAAACGTTTGCAATGTAAATTCAAATTTATTATTTTTCTCTTTACAGGTGACATCTTCAGTTCTTACTGATTTCACTTATCTAAATGTTTTCGAAACAGTTTTGTAGCCTCATTCTTCCGATAGTGATAGCAGTTTCCTTTGTGTCCTTTAATCTCGTTAAAAATGATGCATCTTTGCCTGCGATAGCATTTACGAAGTATTGAGTATCCAGACCTTCCGGAACATTCTGAGAGCACTCAACGTAAGCAGATTGATAATCGCTCCACATCTTCGGTTAATAACATGAAGATTTTCTGAGGGATTCGATCATCTTGCTTTTAGCTCATTTCTACAAAGGTGGTTTAGATGAGAATCTCGAAATCAGAATTCTAGAGCTTTCTTGTTGGTTGCAAATGGATTGCCTTTTGCAACCATTTGTATCACTTATTTTGTTGAACTAAGTTTTGAATTGTCCTGGATATTTGTCCATCGAATATCAAAAGTTTGATGTTTTGTCTGAAATGTATGAATTTTGTATTTGTAAAGAAATTATTTAAATTGTCTTCTCCGTCATCAAGTATCATCACTTCAGATTTTACCGAACTAGATTTGGGATCAATACCATAGTCTACAGAACCCACAAGATATCAGAAGATAACAATATTACGGAAATCCGTCCTGTGAGTATACAGTGAAAGAAGTCCAAAAGGCTAAATATGGAATAGCAATGTTGCATTCCCAGCATTTACAGGTGTCCTCAATACATAGGCAAACAGCAGTTGTTCAATAACCGCACTAACACATAGCGCTTAAGAGAGTAAGAAAATTCACTGCGAGACCAAACCTTCAAAGAGAATTACTTCGCCCAGAGCCGGCCTTCTCTATGAAGGGACCCGGATGAAAGAACCCATTTTTGGGCCCTACTTTTTTGTGAAGTAAAGAAAATACAAAAACTAACACATATTATTAATTTTATTTAATGAGTGATTTTGTTTTTGCTAATGCATCAATTACTTCAGAAAAATTACAACTTTTTGAAATTTCTTTTTCGATGCTTGATATAGCAAGTGCATTTAAGTGTTCTGCCGGTGTCCTGGCCTAGGGGCAGCGCGTCTTCCCCGTTATTTGGACGTCCAGGGTTCGAATCCTGGTTCAGGCATGCTTCTTGTTCTCCTTGTGTTCTATCAATTAGGTGTGTGAATGAGCCTCCCCCCCTGTAAAAAGGGGTGTGCAAGCGAGTGTGTGAGTGCCATCTTCATATGAGCTAGAAATCAGACTTCTGCCATCGGATTCTCAGGAGTCTTTACCCCCAGAAGCAACTGCACCCCCTTCCCGTGGTTATGCGGACACGACATCATCATTTAAGCGTTCTGAACACATGCTTGACCGAAGATAATTCTTTATTAATTTTAATTTGCTGAAAGAGGGCTCATCACTTGCTATAGTAACTGGCAACTTAAATTAAGGTTTTAACACAGTTAATACATTTAAAATAACTCATTATAATTATTATTTAGTATGTATTGAAATATGTTTTGTGTGCTATTTATATCTCTTTCATTCAAAATCAAATCCCTTAGCAAACAAATTTCCTGGATTAGCTTTTCATCTACATTTTTGTTATAAAACTTTACAATGTTTTTCAAACATTTCTCTAATTCCTGTTTTTCTAAAGTTTTTATACCAGTGATTCATTTGAAATCAGAAATAATATTTGGTATACTTTTAAATCTATCTTCTATTTGTGTAATAACAGCATCAATTACAGTGTTTAAAAAATAACATCTAAATTCCTCTACTGGGATTTTTATAACTTCGTCTTTTGTTAATATGATATGCTAACATATTTTGCTATATATGCTAATATATTTTGGAATATAATCTTTTCCTTTTCCGAATTCATTTTAAAGGAAAATGTTCTGAAATGTTCAAATTACGTGTTAGCACTTCTGCTTCGTCAAAAAATTTATTAAATTTTGGATTTCAGTTTTAATTCTATTGACTAAATTGAAAGACGAGTCAGGAACAATTGTTTTTGTTTGAAATAGTTTATTGATAGTGCTAATTCCGGAAAATATTTCAAAACATAGTATTAAACATAAAAAATGGCCTTTCTTGTATTATATCCAATAAACTTTTAATTTCGGATACCGCTGTATTATCGTTACTTGCATCAATAAATTCTTCTAGGGCATTATAAGTTTGTTCTAACTATGTATACATTGCTTTAACTAAATTTATTTTGGCTTCCCAACAAGTGTCACATAATGGTTTAAGAGTAATGTTTAAATGCTTTTGTAGAATTTCCAGTCTTTTTATAGATGCAGAAAATAAGCAATATAAGCGCTGTAATATCCCCAAAAATTTTTTACAATATATAATGCTGGAAGTGGCATCACAAATTAATGAATTAAAGGAGTGTGATAGGCAAGGCACATAAATTTCTTGCTCGTTTAGAGAAAGTATACTAAACTGTACACCTTTATAATTCCCTCTCATGTTGCTACTGTTGTCGTATGCTTACCCTCTACAATTCGCAACAACTACAGTACTGTGCGAATTAATTGGGACAAACATATTTTTAAAGAAAATTGTTCCTTTCTCGGAGATTTTCTGCCTCAAACCGGTTTCAACTGCATTTTTTACAACGCGTGTCTGTCCCTGACTAGTGTAAACCGGTTTAACCACGTGACCATGACATGTCGAAAATTTTCCCCTTCATTTTCTGTAAGAAGTGGTCGCTTGTGTCAATTGTCTCCTTCTGAACGTGTATTTAAAAAATGGATATCACTCCCAGGAAAAAGACTAGAATTGTTACCCTTAGTCAGCATACTTCTATGAATGCGAGGGATATTGCTGCAGAATTTGGAGTTGGAAAATACAGTGTTTCTAGGATTATTAATCAGCAAAATAATTTTGGGACAGTATCTCCAAAACGAAAGAGTAAATGTGGACTCAAACGCAAGACCACACTTCGAACAGACAAATTTCTTTACGAAATAGTACAATGCATCCTTACAAAACAAGTAGAGATCTTCAGAAAGAATTATTAGCTACTGGTGTGAGCGTGGATTCATCGATAGTTCGACGAAGGCTTATTGAAGCTGGGAGATTTGCAAGAAAACCAATCGAAAAACAGTTATT
>JAPMOR010005192.1:487217-510380 GCA_026543865.1 Argiope aurantia
ACCAATCGAAAAACAGTTATTAACACCTGCAATGAAGAAAAAACGTTAGGCCAGGAAATATCAATCCTGGACTGCACAAGATTAGAAAAAAGTTGTATTCAGCGACGAAACGCATTTTCTTGTGCAAGGATTTCGAACAAGATTTGTCAGGCGAAATGGTGGAGAATCCATCAGGGAACAACATCTTATTAAAACAATAAAGCACCCTCAGAAGCAGATGTTTTGGGGTTATTTTATTTCTGGAGGATCTATCAGCTTAATACCAGTCGAAGGGATGATGAACTCTAAACAATATATTTCTATAATAGAAAGTAAAATTGTGCCTATGATGCAAACGCTCGCTGGTGATGTTGGTATATTTCAACAAGATCTTGCTCCATCCCATACTTCTAAGCTAACAACGATTTTTTTTTCAAAAACAGAAAATAACGGTTTAGGATTGTTGTGAATTTGGATGTAAATCCCATCGAAAGTTTGTGGAGCATTGTAAAGAGACGTGCGAGTAAAATGGATTGCTCAACAAAGAAAACAATGAGAATGCTATAAAAGTTTGGTTTCGTGATGACTAGATCAAAAATGTATGTTCTAATTTAGTGGAATCCATACCAAACAGTGTACAGGATCTCATTCAAGCTAGAGGAGTATATATTTTGTATTATATCGTGCATGTAAGTTAACCTATATTAATTAAACAACATTTGTGAAAATTTTTGTGTTTGTCCCAATTAATTCGCACAGTATTGTAAATGAAGCTCGCTTAATCTTTCCAATAGAGTTTTTGCTAGCCCTTCTCCAGTCAGATCAATTATATCATAAACCCTATAAATGACACATTTATAGTTAAACCTTTTCTCTTCAAAATTTACGTACCCAATAATGATTGAAGTTTGTTCCTTATGGGAAATATCAGGAGTACAATCCATTTGGATACTATAGTACAGGGCTGCTTTTATATCGTGTTTAATTTTGTTAATTACTTCATTTCCTAATTCAGAAATATTTTGTTCTTGTGACCTATGTACTAAAGGATGCAGAATTCTATTTTTAGAATTTATTATTTTGTTTATGTGATCCATTAGCACAGGATAGTATTTACTTAATAATTCGATTAAACTTTAAAAAATTCCATTGTTAGGCATACCTATTATTTTGTGGGTTCCTCGAAGAGGAAGATTATTACACGCTAAAATAGAATCACATCTACAATTCTTTTAAATAGTAATTTGAGTCTGCCCTTTCCTTACTTATATTAACTTGATTTGTTTTATCAATAATAGAATGTAAATTTAGTCTTTTTAGTAATTCTTTCCAAGCAATAAACGAATTAAAACGACAACTATAAGGTTCATGATCTTGGATTACAGTCGACAGCTTTCCCCAGTTATCATAGCCACATATAAATCGTGTAGTTTGGTCATTTCCTCTTTCTTTTGGAAAACAGTATACAACAAAAACAAAATACGGAGTTCTGCGCCTTTGAATAAATTAACCAGCTGTGAAATTAGGTTTCACCGTTTGGCATTTTTTTTAAAGTAGTATGCTGTGGAAAATGATCTACCTTCAGCAATTTTAGCAAACACTTCTTTGTGTTGTACAAGTTCAATTTTAACACAAAACATTCTAAATTTATCATTTATAATACTTGGCCATAAACCAGGATTATTTATACTTTCTTGATCATATTTATTATTGTTATTTTCTGATTCGGTCATATTAGTATAAACACAAGATTCTTCAACAAATTTCACTGTTTCAACATTTTTATTGCTAGAGTGTGTACTTTGCGCGGAACTTTCTTCCCCAGTTGAAGTTTGAATTGTAATTTCAAAATCGAAGCAATTTCTTTGCCAGAATTACTTCGTAGCCAAGAAAACAGATATACTTGTGACTTCTTGAAGTTATCTTTTCTTTTCTGATAATTTTCTTTTTTGACACCCAGAGGGATATTTCCTTGGCGCGGACATTGTTATATCTAACAGTATTAAACAGTTTATAGAATGAATTATCAAATTACTAAATGCTATACTATACGCTATTACCTAGTAGGTGAGGTAAGTGATTGTAAATCTACTTACCTTATATTAACAATATTTTGCACTCTTGCACAAGACTATGAACTTCGCATATTTCCAAATCCGTCGACTGCTCCATTTAAACTTCTTTCTTAATTCTTTGCATTTCGGTCATGACAGGTGAAGCAGTAATGCAATGCGCATTGTAAGGATTTGATCGTTTAATTTATTTTCGTTTTACTTTTAATTGTACAACTTAATATAAATAAACATACATAGCTGCACGCATAAAAAATATTACATTAGATGTAGAAAAAAGTAAATAGCTGATGATTTACAAGTCCATTTGAACCCAACCTCAAGCTCGACTTCTGGCCTCCGCTTGTACCCAGAAGTCGCGACACATGTCTGAAGGGGATTTCCTTATTCATAAATGAACTACCCCGTTCCTTTTTTATAGGTATCACTGCGATCATAGCCTACTAACATCGTCAGTCGACACCAGCCACACTGAAACAACCTTGTATACTCTCAGTACGTGTAAACGTTATTATTGTTCAAAAACACTCTTTTAATTCATGATCACGTTGGAGCCCCCTCAATCACGGGCCCAGGTGCAAACTTTTTTTATTCCTTTAAAGCAAGAATGGTTGTTTTGAACCAAATATTTCTTATTGATGCTCTAATAATCGATATTTCAATTTGGAAATTATTAAGTGATTTTTATTTATAATTTTTTTTTTACATTTTAATTGTTATAGGTAAGCATTTATTATTTGTTAGTTGAATTATTATCTTTAAATGATAGTATTATAGCTAGTATTATTTGTAATAAAAATGAAATTAAAATACTTTTTTACATTTATAAAAGCAAAAGTTTTTTTTATTAGAAAAAGGGATTCCGTATGATTCGCTAAGGAAAATAATGATTGAAATATATATTAATTGTTTCTTTTGTTTAAATCTTTGTAAAAATATATGAATGAGACATGCACAAATACATACTATTTTATATTTTCGCTGCAACACGCAGAAGCACTCATGAGTTAAGAAGCAGTTTTAAAATTTTGAGCAAAGTTCCTAATAAACTGAACTGTTTACATAATTTCACTTGTATTGCAAAGAATATTTTTAATGTTTCCTAGAATTCTTATAAAATTTCAGAAACAAAGTTTTTTTTTTTTTTTCAGTATTTTTTCCATATAAGAAATGTAATATACTGTTTTATTAGATTTCTTTGGAAGGAAGGCGGGAACCCCATTTTTTAAAAATTAATTTTCATGAATGTATAATATTTTTTTTAATATTAAATAACTCGTAAAACTGTTTCAACAATGCGTATTGTACCCATAAAGTGATTCTGAGTAAGGAAGAAAGCCGGGAAATAAATATATTTTGTAGCCGTCAGTCAGGGAAATTTGCAAGTTTAGTCAGATAAAAGTGTGGGATTATTATTTTTTTTTTTTTTTGAGTTTCTGTAGCCTCTGTTGTATGCCAAGTTTATGCGATGCATTGCACGAGTAATGGACATGGTCTAACTCCTTAGCTAGCGGTCGAATACTGATCTTCTTCTTGCAGGCGGGTCTCATCAACATGAGTAGCGCTCTGTTTCTTGAATGCTTCTGAACTTTTGGCGTCATATGATGCAACCTAAATCTGCGCACATGATGCGGTGACATTCTCTAGCTTACTTTTTGCAACAGAATTGGAAGTGAATGATGGTTCTAATCTTGTAACACGATAGCTCCGTTTCAGACACCGTCACAACGACATTTTTTTACAGATTTCTCAACACAGTGTTACAAAGTAAGTCTCTTTCTTTCAAATGCCAAATATCGTTTGATAAAAGAGGAGCAAACATGCCAACGCGAACTGTTTTCACAGACGATATTAGCAGTGGCGGGAAACTCGCATTACAACTTAATATATATAAATAGATTTTAATCATTTATATTTTCATGCATTCCTTCTTTCATTGATTTGACCAATATAATAAATAGCAAAATGCAACAAATTATTATCATGTTATGAGAAATGGTTTCAAACCCCAGAAATCAAACTAAGCATGTTTTTGTTCGGTTTGGTTTTGCTCATGGGGTCAATATTTGTTTTAGAATAAGATTTTGAATGTGCTCTCTTATAAATGTTTATGATGAATAATTATCTTATATTTAGTACTAACTACCTCAGCTGAGTTGCCGGGAATATTGGTTGCACTTCATTTCAATTAAACCTTTTATGCTTATGCATCTTTTATGTGTGTATGTATCAGATTTCGTTCCGAAATTCGAAGTAGTTCTATCTTAATTTTGTTTCATGAAAACTTCCCACCAAAACAGCCAACCCACTAGGGTTCTACATTAAGTAAGTCTCAATTTGTTAATAGCAAAATAAGATATCCAAGAATTTCGGAGGAGCAAACAACTCACTCAGATCCTTAATATGAGCATGGATATTTCCATTACTTTAAGAATCAATTCATCGTTTAGTCTTTTTTAGTTGCTCTCGCCCCAAGAAATTAAATAAACACCTTAATTTTTAAGACGAATGAAATACTGAACCCATTTTCCCCCTTAAAGGCTGGGGAAATGCGAATACCGTAAAGACATTTTAAGTAAATGAAATTATTGGTGTTTATTAAAAAATTGGACTTATTTTCAGACGCAAACAATTATTAATCAATAGAAGATTTATTAAGTTGACTGTTTTAAGAATGACCGAGTCAAGGACATTCTTTCTGTTATGTAATGGATGATGCAATCAAGATAAACAAATACAAATGAATACAACCAAGCACATTATCATGTTACAATATCTCGAACTAAAGATTTGAAAACAATGTCTTTTCATAAAGTCAGTTGCAAAGAGCAGATTATTTTAATCATTTTAAAGATATTTTTAAAATATTCTACACCTAATTAAATTTTTTGGAATGTATGATCAAGATTAAGCAGTAAGTATATAAATAATAAGTGCTAGTTAATTTTCTTATTTTAGCATTAATTAATTTATTGAATTGTAAGAAAATTTTACGGATTTCTATTTCATACACATAATTTTACAATGTTCACATAATTTTGTATTTCCTCCTCATTGAATTCCCCATATTAGTTAAACTTATTATTTTAAAAAGCAAGCAGTACGCAGCAAACGAATTTTGCTGAACTTTTCTAACCTATTCAACAAAGAAATTCATTCATATTTCTATCCATCCAATCTGTATTAAATACGAATTTTTAGCAGCTCATTGTTTAAAAAAATTCTCTAATCTATTTTGAATAAGCTCACAATTTCTCAAATATTAAACAAACCATTCAATAAAATTACGTCTCAGTGAACTTAACACCACCACAAGATTGAACGTTGCTATTTCCGCCACGGATTTATTCTATTCTCTTACGCAGTTGCAGTCTCGCACATCCTAACTGGCTGCAATCCGGGAATCTCATGGAAAGAGGACAATTATCGCTGAAATCGAAATCAGGCATATTTATACTGAAGAAAAGGGAATAAGTAAAAAAGGTGCGAGTTTCCATGATAACCCAAATTGTCTCATTTTTGGTGCTATGGTTACTATCTTTTATTCCTGAAATTGGTTTTTTTAGATGGAAAAAAAAAAAAAAAAAGGATCTAACAAACTTAAAATTCCCAGTACTTTTCCGGTTTTTATAGATATTTTCAAATGTCACTGCATTTTCTCTGTTTCTAAGATAATTTTTAAATTCTTAGTATTTTCCCGGTGTCTTGGCAACTCTGCATAAATATAAATGAAATATCATTACATACGAGAGAATATATGACAGCTATTCAAAATAATTCCTTTTTGTGTGGTGTAATTTTCAGAGAAATAGCTAACAAAAATAATTCTTACAGCTCTGGAAAGTATTCTAATTCCTCAATTCAAAAAATGTTCTTTCAATTACATAATCATGTGTGTTTTGCAATGGTAACAATAAACATATCACTATTGCCACTACACAATTAAAAAATCTGTGCAAGCATTATTTTAAGAGTTACATGAATGTCAATTGATAAATAATGCTTTTGTTATGTGAAATATATAAAACAAATAAAACAACTCATTATGAAACACATAGCATTTTTAATACATTTAATAATCAAACATAAGATATTATTTTACATGATTTTTTTCAAAATTAAAAATTAAATGTTGCAATACTTTTTAAGTATCAAAGTAAAAAATTCATAGTGTTATAGTAGTAAACCAGTCTCTTCACATAAATATGGAAAATTAAAAAAAAAGTGTAAAAAATTTAAGTACAAAATATTTTTAAATAAGTACAATGGTAACAAAAAAAAATTATTCCTGCAATAAAAATACATTTTACATTGATATCCAGCATTGCATTTAAAAATATATTCTCTGCATCGCAGTATACTCGGTAGAAAAAAGTGCACTTCATGTTATCTCAAACTTGATAAATTTATATAACTATAGAATTCAGATCAATCAAAATATTTAGTATAAAAATAAATAATATCTACAAATATTATAATAAAATCTTAGTATCAACAGCGAATAGTTTAATTTCTAGAATTTGCCTCAACCCTACTACATAATTTAAGAGTTGATTTAAAAATAATATATAAAATAATATTACATGACATGAAAGGGAGGCAGTAAAAATTTTATTAGCTCTTAGTGTTGTAATATTATTGATCAAACAATGAAATGACATTTTTTATCTTTAATATTACAAATACATTTAAATAAGTAGCATACAGATTAAAAATGTATTTACCAAAAGAAATAAAAATTAATATCACACTTTCAATTTTTAAGTAAAATAGTTTAGAGTAATATATATTAAAATTCGTATTGAAAAATATTATCCAGAAAAAGGAGAAATGTTAACAAAATTTTGATATGTACAAATACTTATAAATGGCAATAATTCTGTTTTGAGAGTTGATATCTTTAAAGAAATCGCTTTTACTTTATTCAAAAGTAAGCAGACAAATAAATGTTAATGTAATTGCATTATAGTAAATCCATGGAATTTCTTCTGCGCTTATCACAAACTATTCATAACAAAAATAATCTAAATAAAATTGCAGACAAAAATATAAACTCTTCTTATTCATTCTTACATTAAAAAAATTACACCTTCATTTAAAAAATAAAATTAAGATTAAATGACATCAAATCAAAAAAGTATTACATAAAAATAATTTTCATTATTATTTTAAATGAGCTATAGTCAGAAATATACTATAAGAAACAATATATATTTGAAAAATAGCTCTGGGTTTTGAGTAAATTTAATTAAATTAATCTAATCAACATCCACATACACTTAAATTCATTATAAAAATTTTATTGCAAACTAGCAACAGCTTTCTTAGCTGCATCATCGAGATCATTTGCTGTAACAATAGGAAGACCGCTGTTAGCTAATATAGCTTTGGCTTCATCTACATTTGTCCCTAAAAAATCAAAATAAAAAGAGCATAAATATACCGATTATTACAAAACCTTTAAAAAAAAATAATGAAATCAGTTATACCTTCCAATCGCACAATCAATGGTACTTTCAACTGAATATTTCTACATGCATTAGTAATGCCCTTTGCAATAATGGCACAATTTACAATTCCACCAAATATGTTTACAAGCACAGCTTTTACCTAAAAATATTAAACAGAAGATTAAGATTTTAAAATAGTTACTTTACAACACAGATTTTTCATCCAAAACATTAATTATTAGTTAAAAATTCAAAAACCAATTATATACATCAATACAAAATTCTTATAAAAATGCAAAATTTTTAATTTTTTTTTTACAAATGATTTCGCTATTTACAGAAATAGGCTCATATGAATATAACTGGTAGATAAGCATTTTTTCAATATTAACCTTCGTAAAAGCAATACACTGTTTTATAATTATAAAAATTAGTGCTACAGGGTAATTATAATTAAACTTACGTTTTCAAAGATCGATAATTTTAAAACCACTGATCAGGATATTTTAGCAGAACTATCGTGAGGTAATGGAATTTTGTTCGGCGAAAGAGAGAGAGAGAGAGAAAGAATTCCAAAATGTCCCGATAGATAGCACTGTACGAGGAAAGACCAAAAATGGATTCGTTAAATACAGGAATATTGTTAGCCAAAAGAAAACAAGAGAGTTCAGGGATTTACTAAAAGGCGATAAGACAAGAGATATATTAGCGATAAGACAAGAATACATATTTATAGCAATAACATTGATAATGACAAAAAAAAAAAAAAAAATGAAAGAAAGAAAAGTTTTATGGAACAAACACCTTACTGATGGGGAGTTAAGGCATAAGTTGTATGCTTTCCGCCTTTTTTTGCTACTAATTGGAAGCGCAAAACGGCATGCTCCACAATAGATCGGAGGGTATCTGTACTGATATAATGGATGTGGTGTGTGATGCTTGCCTTCAAGTCTGCTAGATTCTCAATCCGCCCGTTGTAAACAACCGCTGTAACAAACATTGCTCAGGTACCCCAAAGCCAGAAATCACACGGCTTTAAGTCGGGTGAACGTGGCGGCCACGTTGTTGGAAAATGGAAGTTTGTGATTCTATCATTTCCGAAATGAGGACTCAGCAGTTGCTTCACAGGTGTAACAATATGCGAGGAGCGCCATCTTGCACGAATATTGTGTGATCCACACACTGCTGAAGTGCCAAAAAGGACATGTTACACAAAAGGGCTTCATACCGCTTGCCAGTAACGGGACCTGCAGGTGTGATCTAATCGAAGAAAAACGGACCGTTAACGCTGCCGTTATTCCGCACTACACAGTGATCTTGTCAGATCGAAGAGTCTTCTCGGTCGCCCATATCCGACAATTTTGCGTATTTACAGAACCATGCAAACGGAAGTGAGCTTCGTTAGACCACAGAATGTTCCATGGCCATCCGTTGTCCACTTCCATCCGGCAAGAATTTGTAATGCAAAAAATTCTCGTGCTTCCATGTCAGCAGGTAGCAACTGCTGCACATGAGTTATCTTGTACGGATAACTGCGCAAGATGTTTCGTAGGACTTTACGCACCGTGCTGATCGACATATCAAGCATTCGGCCAACTTTCCGTGCGTTGCTGATTCCAGCATCACTGTTAGTCAGCTCTTGTAATGCTGTAGCCACATCTTCCACTGCCGCCGAAACTGGTTTCCTACCTCTACCCTATTTCACGTCAAATGAACCGGTCTCTTCGAATTTAGCAATCATTTTTCGCAGACCATTTGTGGTAATTCGACCCGATTTTATGGATTTTTATGTCCGAAACTTTCTGATAGCTGTAAATGCACAATCATATAAAAAAGCTTCAAGAGCAGAATGCGATCCTTCATAGTCAGACTCATGATGAAGCATTCAGGCAAAGAGCTGATGCTCTGCATTTTTATGGCAGCTATGCCTGTGGTGCGCATGTCACGTAGAACTAATTCGCATAGCTCCTGAAGATGTGAACCCCGACAGCGTCATCTAACGGCACATTTTTGAACTTTTTTCTTTTCCTTCGCCAAACAAAATTTTATTCACTCAAGATTGCTCTGCTAAAATATCAAGTCATTCTGACCAGTAGTTTTAAAATTAGCAATTTTTGAAATCGTAACTTTAATTATAATCACCCTGTATATTGTTCCATAGCCAAATTTTATGGTTCATTTGAAATAAAAATGGTTGCTGAAACTGCAATTTACATATGCTTATAATACTATTCTTTCCAACAATGCAAAATTAATATATTCTTAAATTAATATTAATAGTTATAATATATTAAAAGAAGGATGTTTAATTGATAACCTAGCCACAATGGCACTATTTGTGAATAAGACTTGATAAATATGATGCAAACAAAAAAGTTCCAATCTGATTTTAAAAAAAAATGCTGTTATTAATTAAAAATTTGAAAGGTAAAAACATACGAGAAACTGGCCAGAAAAACCAAGAAATGTTATGGAAAACTAGTCAGTATTCAGGAGCCACATATGACATACATCTTCAAATCAATGACTTGAAAGTTAAGACCATGACATACAAGTGATACATATATACTAATTTTCACTGAAAAATGAATTAAAAGATCTTGCACAGCATTCCAATATTCTTATAATGGAACATAAAAAGAATATCTTGCATGAAACATTTCTGTTTGATTATATTTCAAAATATACAATCTCTCTATGAAGCCTATCCTGAAATGATGTCTAATAAAAGTCCACAGTGGATAAACAAACCTTTGGTGTAGAATTTTAAATAGGCAGATCCATGACACACTAAAACAGTGATTTATGCGTTATCATTTTTCAGGCTTAGAGCAACTAACATTTCCTAATTAAATATTTGAATGTTTCCATTAATTGCTAACTGCCTTACTAAAAAAAAAAAAAATTAAAGAGTGAGTGTAGATTTCCTATTTTGAATGCATTCAAAACTTTATTTAATTAATATTTCATTTTTATTTGTATGAAGTCATTATATCAAAGGTCCCATGAAACCAATAGGAATGCCCTCCCCAAAGACAAATTCTCTAAAAGAGGTGTTATTCCCATCACATGACATAAAACTCTGGATGGAAGACTTCTTATGAATGGAGTTCACTCAAAATTTTATAACAATCCACTAATTTGGTGTAAAGATCATAAACCAAATTTCACCTTTCTAATTGAAAGCATTTTTGCGTTATCTTTGTTAGACAGACATAATGCCGAAAATTCAAATTCAGGGAGGTCTGAAATATGGCGATTTGTCTTAATCTTGAGTTCAAATTTTTTGACAATTACAATGAAGTTGAAAATTAATTTTTAAGAAGCACTCACTTTTTCATCTGAGGTAAGTATCCTAAATGCTTGGTAAACTTGATCTTCTTGCACCATTCCACCAACATCCAAGAAGTTAGCTGGGCTGCCACCATAAATGTGAATTATATCCATAGTAGCCATTGCTAAGCCAGCACCATTCACTAAGTTAAAAAACAAGGATTAATATTGGTTACAGAAAATGGACGCAATTATTAAGATAAATTATTTATCTGAAGAAAATAAATTAGTTAAGAAGTAACTTCAGCAATCTATGAGTTTTCACTATTATAGCAATAACAAATCAAGTTGATAGAAAAAGATTGCAATGCCTGTGATTGACATAATGAATGTTTTTTCACAATCACAGGGCTCTTAAAAATAAATTCCATACAGCGATATTAATTATTTATGCTGGAAACTAAATGGCATTCAACTTTGTCAATGTCCTTTAAATGCATTAAAATCATATCCAGAACTGCTTAATTGATTACAGAAATAAATGAAAATCAAACAATAGTATTATAAAAGAATATCACTGGTTTGCACTGTTTTTATTATAATATTCATGAAATTACTGCATATTATGTGACAACGATTATAATAATAATAAAAAAACACAGAGAAATCTCATCTGCATCAACCCAAGTTTTCAGTTTAATTAAAACTAAAATTAATTTAAACATGCACAAAGTTATAAACAAACAAAAAAAAATTCAAACTCTTCTGAAAATATGAAAAAAAGTATATTCTAAATACATTTCTAAAATTGTTCCAGTAGATAACATGGAGAATTTCTATATTAACCAATAAGTTTAGGGAATGTTTTTAAGAATGTGTCTTTTTTGCTTTCTTTATTACCTTAAAATAAGCCTAGAAGAAGTAGATATCTGCAAATACAACTACCTAAAATTTGGAGCTAAAAAACAATTAAAAAAATTTATGCTAGTCAGCATCTTTCTGTGCAGAGTAGACAGGAATAAGTGAATTAAGAACAAATGACTAATATTATCTTCTTCTTCATTGGTACAATAGCCCCAGATGAGCCCTGGCCTTCTTCAGAATTCCATTCCATGCTGTTTTTGGTTAAGATTTTCCAATTTGTCAACATAAATGTTTACAAGCCTTTTCCTTGGAAAGTCAATCCAATTAAGTTCTGTCCTCTCCCTTTTCCAAATACCAGATAAATTAGCAAAAAAAAAAAAAAAAAAAGTAGCTTGATTGCTATAAAATATTATTGACATCCTTATTTAATTCTTGTTCGGTGTTAAATTTAATAGTATCTGGCTCTTCAATTAGTTTCTAAATTTTTGAGTTAGTTCTCCAATAATTTTTACATGTTTCTTCTACCAGATATGTTTCTTTTTCATATTTATCTTTCACAGTCTCTGTCTGTGTTTCAGCAGCATATGTGAGAGATGGTCTGATCAAAGCTTTGTAAATGAGTAATTTGGGTTTTTTCTTGTGATTAAATATGATTTAAATATATTTATTATTAAAAAAAACACAGCCTGTAACAGATGTGATTCTATTGCGAACTTCTGGCATTATGTCATTCACCGGGTTCACTTCAAAATTTAAATATTTGAAGCTATTGATAGTTTCAAGTTTGTATTCTTCTTTTTTAAATAAGGATTATTAAAACTTATATAATTATAGGTGTACTTTTCTTCTAGTTAATGACAAGATGTATTTTATCCACTCCAGCTTTCAAAGAAAGGAAGGCATGTTTAAGTGCTTTTAGCATCCAAGCAACAACATCAATGTCCTCAACAAATGCTAAAATATGCGCAGAAACTTTTATAATGTTAATGTTAGTTATAAAATTATTAATGTTAGAAACTTAAAAAAAAAAAAAGCAATTTAATTATTATTTTTTTTTGAGTGAGATTGAACAGAAGAAAAATCAATGCATCTTCCTGTATGAGGCCATTTAAAATGATAACAAGTTTTAATAGGTTGTTCTGAATGTTGACTCTTAGTTTAGTTTCACTTCAAGCAGCGATTCTCAATCTGTGGGGTGCGCCCCCCTAGGGGTCGCGAGCACACTAGAGGGGGGGTCGTGAGAATATCTAAGAGAAAATATTATTTAAAAAAATTGATTAACTGACTGAAAGGAAAGCACACATACACATAGAAAACAAAATGCATTTCAACATATTTAATAACTTATTAAAGTAAAACAACTTACTAACTCAAAATTTACTTAATCAAAACATAACAAATTAAAACAAACTTAATAATTATAAGTGACTTCCTGGGGCCTGTCTTGCAGAGCAAAGTTTTTAGAAGGAAGGCTTAATATTAGAAATAGCCACTCTCAGTTCTGCCGAGATCTGGATTTTGTCTTCAAAGAAGCCACAGTAGAAAATCTAGTTTCACAAAGGTAGGATGTTGAGAATGGTAATAGAATACAAAATGCCATTGTTTTTAGTGCAGAAAAATCATCCTCTATTTCTGCCCAAAATTCAAATAGTGATTTACTGCTAAATCGTCTTTTAGTTTCGTCACTTGTCATGAATTTTTTTTTTCCTCATCAATTGAGAGTCCTTCGAGAGTCTTATGAAATAGATCCCTAACTCACTTGTAACTAGTATCAGTTTGTCGCCAGCAAGAAAATACTTTTTAAAATTCTTCCCAGCATGGTTAAACGATTTTCAGTGGTTACAAAAACAACTTTTACATGTTCTTCTTCAGCCTTGTAAGTTTTAGTACAATCATCCACATTTGCAAACATTGTTAGATTTCTTTGCTTTAAATTTATGCTCCACAATTCCAATTTTCTACAAAAAGCATTAACTTTATCACTCGTATCCGACATATGTGTATTTGCTCCTTGGAGTTGAAGATTCAAGTTATTTAATTTCTTGAATATGTTGACAAAGTAGCACAATTTCATCACCAATAAACCGTCGCGAAAATTCTCGGACTCTGGTTTGTTTTCTTCTTCTAGGAAAATGGCGATTTCTTCTCTTAATTCATAAACACGTTCCCACGTGATAACCATCTTGCCCCGCAATAAAATAGTAATGCTGAATGTACTGAACCCATGTCTTTATAAAGTGCGGAAAAGATTCTCGATTTCAGGGGTCTCATTTTTATATAATTTACTACGGTTACTTCCGGACATTGAACGAGCACCATTGAAGCAATTTTTTCATTCTAAGTTTGCCTCGTTCAAATAATGCGAGGGCCGTTGTTTTGAGTTCTATTGGTTTGCTGAAAAGTAGTTCTTCTGCTACTGACATATTATCACAAAATCAAACATAGGCAATTAAATGAGCATCTTTATTACTATCTGTGGCTTCATCAAGCTGTATTGAAAACAATTTGTCACGCAACTTTGAGAAAAGTCGACACTGTACATCTTCAGCTATATCACCAATTCGACGAGCAACAGTATCATTTGAAACAGGTACGGACTGCAATTGTTTTGAAAAATTATCTCCAAACATAGTTTCTACAATCTCAATTGCTGTTGGCAAAATAAGCTCTTCACCAATGGTGTGAGGTTTTTTACATCTGGCTATTTTATATGAAAATTTTAAGATGCAATTAAAGCTTTTTTATTCACAGACAAAGTATCTTTAAAAAATGATTTTTGCTTTTTATATGATTTTAATTTTAATTCGAAGGATTCTCTGGGTTTGTTGACACACTCACTATGAAGCGCTTCCAAATGGCATTTTTATTAGGTTTCCTGCTGCCTGTGACCAACATTTTTAAGCAAATGATACACAGAGGGCTTTCTTCTTCATTTTCTTCAGTATTGGTAAACCCAAAATTTAAGTATTCTTGAGAATATTTTTTTATTTTATTTTCGGAACCATGTTCGTCTGTGTACTTGTTGATGCTTGACTGTCGTCTAATGCTTGCTTACATCCGATTAAAAATTTATTCATGAGTCTGTATAAATCTGCTGCCTGCTTAATATGGTGAATTGCAATTAACACGAATGCATATATAACATACACATTCGCGATATATTTGATAGCGACAGAAGGCTCGACTCGAATGAGACTGGCTGGAATTTAAACTTGTGTTATCGAACATTTTCCTTCTTCCTATGAGAAAACATCTGCGTATGCTGGAGATGGCATCGGTCGTGTGGATTCTCTTCCACAAACATTACTGATTTCTTTTTCTCTTTTGTTTAGTCATTTATTTAGTTTCATTTCTTTTATTATTAGAAAAATTGTATTCCCAGTTTCTAAATTTAGCTCACCCCGTCTAGGTAAAATTTCATATTCTTTTAATGTTATCTCCCTGTTTGGCTTTCATTCCAAAAATAATATTTAAATTTTCCCGCTTTCATTCGCTTCATCTGTTCACCACCCGCTTGGCAAAATACCTGATGTGTTTTCTTACCAATGTTGGCTCACTTTTACTCTTTTTTTGGCAGTTAGTTAAAAATAATTTAAAAACAGAAAACAAAATACTCAATATACATTTTATTGTAAACGGGGGGGGGGGGGGGTGAAAATTATGATTGAAAACTGGGCCGCGAATACTGCAAGGTTGAGAAACGCTGACTTAACGTACTAGTAACCGGCTCGATCAGTTTTTCAGGTATGTTAAACTCTCTCACTGACTAAGTAATTTTCCATTCACTGAGCCAGAAACTGTTTCAAAATCTATAAGCAAACACATGAGTACTAATACAAAATTTTCTTGTCTATTCCATGATTCATCTTAAGTTAAAGATCTATTCCATTGTTGATCTTCCCTTACAGAATACACATTAATAACACTCAAGGATATTTTTAGTATAAGCAACTAATCTGCTGAACTAATAGTTATTGGCAACTTATAAAAGCCAAATAATTAATTAATAATTTTTTTCAATTTAACAATATCTTTAGAGATTGTAATAATGTAATATTCACTATTTATTTAATTTTTCAGTCATTGAGAATTTACAAATAAGAGTATATTGAATAAACTATTTTGTCATCTTTATTCCAAATTGCATCATTAAAATGTATTTATTACAACCAAAAACAATCACAATTTATTTACCCATGCAAGCTATGTTTCCATCCATCCCAATGTAATTTAAGTGATACTTAGCAGCATCAACTTCCCTAGGATCACTTTCAGAGTGATCATCCATCTCAAAGATTTTCGTTTGTCTAAACTCTGCATTATCATCAAAATTAAATTTTGCATCAAAACAAAGAACTAGAAAAGAAAAAAATAAATAAATATTGTAGTACAAATTGAACTGCAGACAAACTTATATACATCAAAATTATTTTTTTAGAGAATTTTAGAGAATTATTTTTTTAGAAGTCATCTTACCTCTGCTATCTTTAGTTTCTCCAAATGGATTGATTTCTATTTGAGTAGCATCTACTTTAATGAATAAATCATATAATTTTTTAATTTGCTGAGCTGCCTATAAATAATTGTAAATCAATATGTAAGAATACGTGTATAAAAACCAAATTTAAGCACATTTACTAAATAAAAATATCTTTATAGCATCAAATTTCACCTTATCAAGCAATCATTTCAAAGTAAACAAGCAAGCAAAATGGAATTTCATAGAAAAAAATTAAACATTTATGATACAATAAATCTAACATTAAAATAGCATTGTTATAAACATTACAAAAAATAAAAATAAAGAGAGAGAAAGAAAATGATCTATACAACAGAATGCATGCAAATGTATATATTACAGAAATTAAATTTTACCTGATGAAGCAAATCTCCTTCAAATTTTAATTTTTGAGCGATATTTCTAGCTTGGCTGTCAGTAATTCCTCTAGTGATATCTATGACTTCCTAAAGGAAAGGAAATATGAATCATACCTATTTTGAAAAGAAATTGCATAACTTTTGTTTATAGTAACATATTGCAAAATTAAGCTCCGAAATTAGAATAAGCAGCAAATAAATAAATAAATCTTTAAGAAAATACTTAATTTATTAAAGTACCTTTAAGTGCTTAAAATTTTTTTTATAGAATTTTATTCTTTCCATCCGCAGATGGTACTCAGAAGTTTGTTAAGATATTTAAAATAAATTTAATTTAAACAACAAATGTTCCTTCTATCATACAGTGCAACAATTCTCCCTATAATAAAATAAAACACTTTTAAAGGCTATATGTGAAAAACTACACAAAATAACATTAAGTTTAGAAATTTTTTTAAAAAATCACTTTAAATTTTAAAATTAGGGCTTTTGAGCACATTGAATCACCATTAAAATTACTTGACTTTTAGAGTTCATGACTACATAATAGATTTGTCTGGACACTGTAGAATAAGTATGTGTACAAACACTTCCTTTTTATAAATACATATCACAATATTATAATATTTTATTGTTGCCTAATGTAGCAGAATAGCCAAGAGAAATGAAATCATGATGGAACCACATTCATAGAAAATATATTATTTTTATCACATGATTTCAATTTGATAAAACATACTAAATTAATATATTTTTTTTAAATGTTAATTATTGCTTATGTAGTTCAAAGACATATGCATAACTAACTTTATATATCAATTCTGGAGTTTCCTTAGCTACTTCTTCTATATCAACACCACCAGCTGGACTAGCAACAATGACAGGCCCACCACTTTCTCGGTCCATTAATATGGCCAAATAAGTTTCTCTAGAAATATCTACTGCTTCTGCAATCATAATCTGAAAATAAAGAAAAAAAATGTAAGACTTTAATTTAAAATTTAATTTTTATATATCACATTAAAATTCAACAAAAATCTTACTTTATTAACTGTAACTCCATTTTTAGGAGTTTGTTTGGTGACCAGATTATAGCCAAGCATTTGCTTTGCAAGTGCAGGAACATCTTTAGGACTGAAAATATAATTTTTTTAAAATATATATATAAGTATTAATTTTATATGTTAACTTCTACACTTTCATGTAAAAAAAAATAATAATAAAAAGAACATTTACCATAAAAGAATATTTTAAATTCATGGAAAAATTCAAAAACAATTTATCTGCATACATTGCAAAATCAAGTTCCTTAGATTAGAAAATTTAGATAAAAAACATATTTACTTTTCTATTCTAAAACACGTTTATCACTACTAATTAAAATAAAACCCATATTTCCATTTTTGTGTCTTTGGAAATCTAACAGAAAAGCCTTCAACTTAATCAGGGAAAAAAAAAAAGCATAATAATGTTTATAAGTAACTATTGTTAGCAAAACAAGAGAAAAATAAATGATAAAAATTGCAGGCTAATGAATAAAGCATCTATAAGAATTTATTCTAATTCAAACATTTTTTTAGAATCTTCTATTTAAAAAAATATTTTTAGTCATACGCATGGTTAATTATTTAAACAAAAAACTGATCACATACTCGCGTGTCAATTTGACTCCGCCTTTAAGACCACTTGAGAACACTCCCTTGCCTCGTCCTCCAGCTAAAATCTGAGCTTTGATTACATATTCATCAACATCTGCATAAGAAAATTAATAACACATAAGAATTATTTTTTACAGGGATTTTTTTAAATAAAAAGGTACATATGTAAAATAATATATTCCAATACTTACTTCTGCTTCATGAAAGTCTATTGTAAATAAGTAACTTTATGTATTTTATTGAAATGAAATATCATAGCTTCATTTGGTATCTTTCGTTAAAATTACATAACAATCTAGTATAAATGTTGTAATGAATTATATATTCACACAACAATAAATTAACATACTATTTTTAAAAAAATTTAAACCAAAAAATATAATGCTATTCATTGTTATTTTTTGAATTAAAAAATTAGACAATATATCAGTTTTGGAAGGGCAATTTAACAAATAATTTTTTTTTTACTTTCGAATTCTGAAAAACAACTTAAGATTACATTTGCAAATAAAAATTGATAAAAGTACAAACTTTAGTATAGTAATACAAAATTTACTTACGAAAAGAATGTGATATTTCTTCTGCTTCATTTACACTAGAAGCAATTCTAAAATTCTGTACATTAATACCATTTTCTTGCATTAATTGTTTACTCTGATACTCTTGTAAATTTAAATATCGAACAGGGACAACTGATGATGGAAGCTATAAAATTGAAAAATTTTAATTTCAAAAACTGGTTTAAAAATTTTAGCTTCATCATAAATTTCAAGATAAACTGTCCATATATAATGACACTATATGTTACTTTTAAATAATAATTGATATAACACAATGAGTATGTAATAAAAATATTCTTTGCTGCAATAATAATATAAGATGCTAAACTTAGAGCAGCCGAGCACAAACATAATTTTAAATTTCATGTGAATTCTTGAATGAATTTAGATTTTATAAGAAACAATGTCACTCTAAATCTAAATCTGTTCTACCAAACTATATTCTTATGTTGAAAATCTATACTAAATTGTATTTAAAGAGTCAAGTATATTTTGTAAAAATAATTCGAAAAAAAAATTATAAAATATTTTTATAACGAAGAATGCGACGGTAAAAAAGAAGGCCACATTTACTAAATTTAATTTTTTATTAATTAAATATTTACAATTGTATAACAAATATTAAAAAAATTTTAATAAAAAATGACGAGTTTTAAGTATAAAAACAAGACGTCTTTAATAGTTATTATTATCAAATACTAAAACTTTTCGAAACTTAATTTCAAAATCATCCCATCATGCTTGATAAAAATTAATTTCCGCGTATTATATACAATCTGAAACTTATATATTTAAAAATAAAAAAAGTTAAAAGTTATTCACCACATCAAAGTAAAATTTTATATGAGATCGCTGATCATACTCGATTCATCACATGGTCCACATATGTAAGTTTGAGGGCACAGACCTCGCTTACCATTTCAATGATACATTATCATTTAATAAACCGAGACTTCAGAAAAATACTACAAAGTACCTTATGGTCGAGTAAGTTATACAGAGAAGAACCATGTTTCGCTAGCCTACGGAAAAATGCCATAATTTGTAATTTTCTATGATTAATGCTAACTTGAAATCAATTATAAATGCAATGCTGAAAACAAGCTAAGACCTAATGATAAGATAAATAAACAACGATCACCGGAAGCGACATAGAATTGTGTGACCTTGCTATTGGCAACAAAATAAAATTTTTTAATTTGATGTACAGTCACGGAAGAGAAGAATTGCCTAGCTTTAATCTGGCATCGTTCACCGTACAATCACAAAAAAAGGTAGGAATTAATCAAAGAGAATTAATATACAAATTTCAGAAATAAAAATTTCATAAGGGGCCATCTATATAGAGAAATAAGAACAAACTAGAAAATGTCCAATGGCAATACCCATTTCCATCATGATTTTTGAAAATTCCCTCAAAAATGAAGCAGTCCATTTGGTTAAAAACGTCAGTGAAATTTGCCAAATAAATGGTGAATGCGAATCTTTTCCATTCACTTCATATTTCCGGGGGCTTGGTACTGTGTGTCCACCAGAAGAACACTTCCCGCCAAATGTCTATGTTTATGGTAGGCGTCATAAAAACATGTTTCAGTATGAAAGATTCATTTCGAAAAGGAGGTGCAGCGGCCAAACAGGCGATAAATGACTGTTTGTTTCGCCAGCTGGCGATAAGCATCAATCATACCTATGGAGATGAACTTTGCTCTTCAACAAAAACCAGTGACTCACTTCCTGGCTTCGCCGGCTTGCTCCGAACTTCTGCCTCGTGCTGGTCGATGGATATACGGCCAATGTATCATGAGCTATATTTGTTAATTTAATTTGTAATTAAAATTTATTTTTGTTATCTACATGGCTGGCAGTTTTCATTAATTAGAAATGTTTTAATACTTTAATTTAAAGTAAATTTGGCAATGCGTGTTAAGCCACGCACCAAACTGGTGACCCGGACGTGATTTGAACACGCAACCTTAGTCTTGGAGTTATTTTTTTCTTGGTGTCAGTTTGAAGCAATGAAAGAAAAAGAAAAAAAAAAGCTTTTGATAATTCGTATTCGAGATAAATCTGTTTCTAAAGTATCATTATTTCTTTTTTTTTTATAGTAAAAGTGCAAAATTCCTTTACATTTAAAGAATGGCGTCTTGTTTTCCTACTTTGTTGTGAATTTATTTTGTTTTATTTTTTCAAAATCAAAAACTTTTCTTTAATGCTATAAATTGTAATTTAATGAAATACTTGTCGTAAATCAGAATTAGACAATTTTTTGCAGATTAAATACGACCTCCCTTTGAATTTATCGATACATGGAACTGGAAAATACAGAAATCCATTGAAAGATCATATTTTTAAAACAATAAACTTTCGAAACTTTTTAAGCAAATTATACTTAATTGCTTGCATTGGAAAAATTAAATTGATTATTGAATTTTAATTCTTTCTTTGGGAACAATATTGAAGATTTAAGTTTTTAAAGGGAATCATATAGTTCAGCTGAAATTCCGATTTTAATTAAAAACACGGTACGATAAAAGTATTATATGTGTTATAATATTTTATAAAGAATTATTTCTTTACATTAAAACTATTATACTTGAAAGTATTTTAATTTCGAGTAACGAAGGATGTATAAACTAGCAGTTTAATAAATGAGGACAGAGAGGAAAAGGTGAATACACTAAAATCTACAAAACACGGTCAACCCCTTGACATAAGGCCAAGGGGTCATTGTCTCTCCTTGAAAGGAATGTCAGGAACGATCATCCCCTTGAACTGGACTAGTAGAATTATTTTTCGAATTACTGTTGCAATTTCCCCTCCCCTTTCATTCTTTTGCGATCACAGGGTACGTTCTTTTATCTTTCTTTATTTAATGGTAGAAGGAAATTGTTGAGTCTACCAGTCAACTAAAAATAAACAAGACTTCACTGATCTGCATGCAATGAAATAAGAAAACATGATATATGTCTTTTTAAAAATATCCTGAAATTTAATCAAATGTTAATTTTATGTAGAATATGCACAAGTAGAATGTCCTTATAAAAATGTCTTTTCACCTCAAAAAAGAATCTTGCATATTCCACGAAGTTGTAAGTGGCCTTAGACAGTTGCCTTCTACGCCCATTTGATAACTTGACCCTATAATCATCTGACTAAAAGAATTTTTAAATAAGGATTGTAACCAAATAATCGGAAATTAAATGTCTTTCGAAGGCGAATATAAAGAAAAATATAAAATATGGAAAAGATACGTGGTTGTTATTATTTTTTGAGATGGACGGATAAAATTTCTTAACTTTAATATCTTGAAAATATTAAAGTTAATCGTTTATAAATTTCACAGTAAGATATGAACGCCCGTAAAAATGAAAGAATTACAAATGAATGAAACATTTAACATGTATTTATATTTTATTATTTATATAAATATACATACATCTACATGTATGTATATTGAAATTTCAAAAATGAATACATTTTTGAGATTTAAAAAGCAATCGGATCTAGAATTTGAGTTCCCTTATTTTCATTTTTTTAAGCCCATACTCCTGTTAAATACTATTCCACCCTCAAAGCTACTGCTAACTAGTATTCTGAAAGAATATATATATATATATATATATATAATTTCTCATTTGCGTTCATTGGTTTTTCTTAATATGATACATATGAATATTATATGAATAGCTTTTTTAATCATCATTATATTAAGACACTTTATCCAAAGTGCACTAAATGTTAAGTGTTTGGAATTATATAGTTTTCATTGCAGTATAATTGGTAGAAGAAGAATTACATTCTCTCTCTCTCTCTCTCTCTCTATATATATATATATATATATATATGTGTGTGTGTGTGTGTGTGTAATGATATTTTAACTCTAATTTCAATTTAATTAATTTTCAAGATTTTATCTTCATTTAGCCCATAGTAACTTTATTCTAAAACATTCTCTTATTTCGTGATCCAATTCCACTGTCTCTACTTAATTAATTCAAGAGAAGCTTTGTTGAATTGCAGAGTCAGCTAAAAGTCTAACTTTCCCACGCTCGGCGTGAAGGGGTAAAAAACTGTCCAGTAAGCACATTCTTTTTAAAAAAGATCCCTGTTTTTCCCTTACATGTGATTGACATGCGTCAGAAATCCCTATCAGTCTTATTAATATATTAGCGCTATGAAGAAATGTTTTCCCTATCAAAATCATAGGTTATATAAGACCAGGGATAAAATGTCCAGGAGCTTTTTCCTCATTCCTCTCTGTGTCGTCCTGTGTGCTCATCGCTTGTACATATGCCTGCTTCTTAAAAAATGAAATAAAACGACGTCACGAAATAGCAAGTCTCTTCACTGTCTTCAAACTGCATTTCAGCTCCACAACAAATAATGTTACATATATATATATATATATATATATATATATATAATGATA
>JAPMOR010005192.1:513020-532304 GCA_026543865.1 Argiope aurantia
TTTAAAATAGTTGTACCTTTTTCTCTTAGGAGAAAAGTTTTGCAAACGGCTCATGAACAATTTGGGCATCCAGGCACTCAACAAATGATATATTTAATTATTCCTCAATATTATTGGTCCCATATTATTCAAGATATTGCACTTTTTGTTAAACATTGTGATATTTGTCAATTAAATAAAAAGAAAAAGCAAAAAAGATTTGGCCTTTTACAGGTTGTGCCCCCCACAGATCATAATTTTGAATGTCTTTCTGTCGATACTGTTGGTGGATTTAACTATTACAATTCAACAAAAAAATTTCTTCATTTAGTAATTGATCATGCAACTAGATGTATTTGGGCTTTTCCTTCCAAAAATGAAAATTCTGAAACTTATATTAATATATTAAAACCAGTTTTTCAAACTCAAGTCCCTTCCAAATTATTAACTGATAGAAACGGTGCTTTTACCTCATCTAAATTCAAACATTTCCTCAGAAATTACAGTGTCAAGCATCTGTTCACATCATCCACAAACTAGTGGGAAATGTGAAAGAGTTAACCTGTCAATAGCAACCAAATTAAAGTGCAAAGTCAATTCTTCTTATACTAAAATTCCTTGGACTAAACTTTTAGAACAAGTAATTAAGGAATATAATTTACTAAGTCACATTCAATCACAAAATTTCCTCCTGCATATTTGTTATTTGGCACTTTACCTTATCCTCCTCTCTTAACTCAAAATCAATTCTATCCTCCAGTAGAAGAAGCAAGAAAATTTGCTAAAGATAATATAATAAAATATCATGATAAAAAATAAAATAAGATATGATGCTAGATTTATAGATTTTCCATTTAAACCTGGTGACATTGTAATGTATGAGGAATTTAATTATCCAAATCGTAGAAAATTATCTCCAGTATTTTCAGGTCCATATGAAATAGTAACTAAAATTTCAGATGTAAATTATGAAATAACTAAACCAAACGCATTAACAAACCAAGCTACTGATATTGTCCATGAATCAAAATTAAGAACATATTATCCACCAGAAAAATTAAAATTAAGTCATGAATAATTATTTAAATTAAAAAAAATTCTTTTATTTCCCATATTTCTTCCACATAAACCCCCACTCTGGTTGGCCCGTTGTCTCCACTCGTAAGAGTTAGTTTTTCTTTTCTTCATGATGATGATGTGATAGGCGCCATCACAACATAAATTCTTATTGAGATTCGAGTATAGGGTCAACCTCACAATTAATTTCTATCTCTTTCTATTTTTATCCTGGATATGTGTTCTCCACTTTGGAATTTAATATTCCTGGATGAGAGTTGAAGGAGAATAAGAATTACGTCCCCCTTCTTGATGTCCTAATTTTAGGTCATTAAGTTTCACCCACTACTAGAAGTTAGTGGACAAGGTTTAAATATGCACCACTAATTAGCTAACTAGTGGGTTAAAAAAATTTTTTTCTTTTAAAATTACACATTTTTATGTCATTTATTTTGAGTATTAATGTTTATAATAAGAGTATTTTGAATCTCATATTATTTTCAGATTAAAGTGTTATGTACAAAAACCAGAACTGGGTTGATATATTGTTATTATATAAGTTGATATTATTATATATTATATAAATTATTATTATATAAGGTCAATTTGTTATTCCATTATTTTATATCCCATTTGATGATTTTGGTGAGCTTTCTACTGTTTAAAGGACACTGTGTGCAAACATTCTTTAGAGACATTCCTCCCCAAATAGATACAATCTTGCAGGCTGAGAGACAATTGACTGAGTTTCTGCAGAAAATCATTTTTTTATATTATACATTTTAATATATTTATTTTGGTGTTGTTGAATATTTAAATTTATCTAATATTTTCACAGATATAACTTTATATTTTTTATGTTCGTTTGTATAATGTAAAGGAAAGGGATACTGAGGTGTCACTTTCAGTATACCTTTAAAATTAAACTTACTCACCAATATACTTTTAATTTTTCTTACTTGAAAGCCACTGTAAGGTATGGCGGCTTGCAGGCTTGCAGTGGGGGGAAAATCTAATGATATTTTAATTCTAATTTCAATTTAATTAATTTCCAGGATTTTATCGTAATTTAGCCAATAGTAACTTCATTCTAAAATATTCTCTTATTTCGTGATCAAATTCCACTTTCGGTTTAATTAATCCCTTTGTAAAAATAATGCGCCATCAGTACTATGTATTAAATGAAAGGGATACTTTTACCCTTCAAAAGGTGTCCAAGGTCACAGAATCCAATGGCCAGAAATCCAATGTTATATAAGACTAGATGTCATCTGTTTGGCCCTTTTTTTCCCTTTTCTTAAGGTTGAATGTGTGGCAATTTCGTCATATATTTTATAGTTTGTTGACAGCACGTCGCTAATATCCGTTGCATAGATAACTTAGTCGACAGACGAAGAATATTGGGAAAAATATGACATCTTATTCAATTGCCACTTTAACGGTTATTCTGACAAATGTGATACAAACTTCGTCGGCGCCCGTTGTCTCGATTTCTTAGTCAACCATACACGTAGACAAATGCAATATTTTATTCACTTCACATTGAGGAAGATTGGTGAGGACCGAACTTGCAACGTTGAAGTTTGTAACAAGACCAGTAGACAAACGTGTACACTCTAGTCTGGAAGTGATTATCTAACTTATAAGATTCATCACAGTACTCTCCCTCCAGTGAGTCGAATGATATGTTGCTGTTGAGTCTAAAGCGCCTTTACCCATTTGAGCGCCAAGCGTTATGGCGAGCGGATGTGGTTGCTGTTGAGTTTAACGCGCTTTTATATTCATGCGTCAAATGAATCCGATGACTTTGGTTGCGGGTAGATAGCACCGCAACAGCTGTACGAAGGTTGCATTTGTTAGTTCAGAACCAGGGTTACCAATTACGAAATTGGTGATGCATCCAACTCGCAACGTTGGAGTTTGTAGCCGAGTAACAAGACCACTAGACAAAAGTGTACATTCAAGTCAGGAAGTTCTTATCTGGCTGATAAGCTTTACCGAAACATTCTAATTAACTAACTCAATTTTCTTGTCATCTAATTTAACTGTCGGCTGTTCTGCCAAATATGCTACAAACTATTGGCTGAACCGGCTAGAATTGAATTAGATATCTGAAAATGTGGCTGAATGTCCGACAATTAAATTAGATGTTTGATTATCTGTCTCTTTCATGTCGCCGCCATCCTTTGCTTTGATTTCTTAGTGGACCTACAAAGAATAGCCGGCAAAATGCGACATCTTATTCCCTTGCCACTTCTTCGGTTCTTTTGCCAAATGCAGTACAAATTATAATTTGAATGGTTAACAACTGAATCATGTTTAACGTCAATGTTGCATTGATTTCTTAGTCGACCCACCAAGAATAATTGGAAAATGTGACAATTGATTCACCTGTTACTCTGTCGACTTCTTTGCTATTCTGCCAATTTGAATCTTTACTCGGCTATTTCGATTGTTTATCGTACATTGCCCGTAAGATGCGCTTTAAATTATTATATTCGTTGATACCCAATTTGCCACATAAGCAGTAGAGACTTTTGTTGATGAAATTCCGCCCACTGCTCAAAATTACTATTTAATACCGTTTCATAATAGCAAATGACAATAATTATTAAATAAATAATTTGATAAATTATTAATAATAAGATAATTTTTATAATATTGATTATATATTTCTATTAATTAATATCATTTGTTAATTCTTAATCAAAATAATATTAAATAATAATTTCTTAAAAATGATTAATATTCTATTTTTTCCTTGTTTCTTATTATAAATATACATTACTTTTTACAATGTTTAGTATTTCGGTAAAGATATGCGGTACTATTGAATGGTTTTGAATGCAGTCTTTGTATGAATTTGTTATTAGTTTTTGGAAATAATTCATTTATTGTAGCTTCAATGATGATATTACTTTTTTACATTTGTTTACAATCAAAATTTTAATCGATTCCATGAAATTCAATCAAATTTTTAATCTAACCCGACTAGTTCCCTAATCTATCAAATTTCTTATTCATCATCAAAAGCCTTAAAATAGTTTTTAAAAATTTTTGCCGATCTTCTAAAGTTTTACTTTGTTAAAAACTCCATATACGTATGTAAAAGTTTCCAATCTTCTGTATATTGACTATAATAATGTTTTTTTTTCTTTTACACAAGATTTTTATTTAACTCCTATTGTTTTTATACTAATAGGCCACCACTGATTGAAAATCTTTCAAAAGAGCTTTGTATTTAAAGAGTTTGATTTCCATTTTTGAGATAATATTGCTTATCTAGTGATGATGTTATTAGCGATGAAAACTCGTTATCTTTATTTTGTGCTATTATAGTTCCTAAATTTCTTTCCTACTTCCTTTAATTCGTATTTGGTATATTCTATTATAATCTGATTATGCTAAATTAATTTTTTACTTTAGTTTTCTTCATGTGAGATTCTATTCTGTTATATTTGTATAAAACTGTTTAGAAATAATTTGTGCTGCTCAAAAGATACGTATCAAAGACAAAGAAATGACTTCATTGTCTTTGAAGTAATCTTATTACAATAAGATTACTTCAAACATTCTTTTCCGTTTGGAATCAAGACAGATTTTATGAGATATAAATCTTCTTTAAGAGGGAAATAATTCTGCTTTCACTTGTCCTGCATGTTGAATTAAATAGCATTTGTGTAGGATTTAACTTATTTAGGTATTTTAATGTAAACAATAGGAAGGCTATTTTGAGATGGATCTCATAATTCTAAACCGTGATTAGACGACGTCTCCTGAGGTGGCATTCCCATTCCAAATTTTTGCACCACAACAACAGGAGGACCCAAACCCTTGCCGTCAGATTTAATATTCAACAGGCGTATGCATACGGCGAATATTTAATTGAAAGGAATTTTGAATCTAGAACCTTATAACAGTTGATACTTTATCACCATGGTCAGTACGATACTTTTGTTTTCATAGTTGGCAGTGGACTATGTACACTTTATTGAAATATCAATAATTTAAATAAAGGTTTTGTGTACACATTGTCTATCAGACTCATATGGGTGCTTCAGGCTATTTAACCTCTATTCAATGCTAATAGTAGAAAAAATTAAAACCACTTGATCCATTAAATACTTAAAATTACACTAGGTAAAAGCCCATGTTGGAATACTATGAAACGAAAAAACTGAATTTTAAGTATTAAAAAAAACAACTCAAAAAGTAAATATTGATATCCTTATGCTAAATTCTACAAGCATTCTAAAGCACGATACCCGAAAAGAATTACAAATGCAGTGACTGGGCCACTGGTTTATTCGTCAAAAGTTAGAATAACATAAGAATTTCTGTCACAAGTAAAAATAGGGCAATGACAGTTGTAATCCTCAATAGTTCATGTTCGAACATAGCAGATTTCCTGCATATTTCCACCGATTGTATATGTGGAGAATCTGGCACTGTTAAACACTATTGAATAAAGTATAATATGTTAGAAAACTTAGAGCAAAATAACTTAACGACTTAAATTTATGCCAACTTAAATAATTTAAACGAATTGTTAAGCGTTTCTTAAAATATGTCGATTCTGAAGCAAATGATGACCAAAGTTAGTAATATATTTCCAAATATCTAAAAACAAAGAAGGAAGTATGGAAGTAATTTTCAAGTGACTTGGATTGTGGATTGTGCTGGAGTAGAAGAAATCCAGGAGATTACAACGCAGAGATAATCTCAACGGAGTGGCATGATCTTTGGCGACAGGTGTTAATGGTGATGAAAGGAGGCCAGACTCGTGCTAACTCTTTGTGATTGGGGTCCAACTGCCACGAACAAGTGAGTGGTTAATCAGAGAATTAAGACGATTGGCATGGGGCTATTTTGAACAACCATGTCTCTAGAATCGAACTTTCTTGACAGGGTGGGCGACAGTACTTTACGGTCCCGCCGTATTTATTATCACTATATGTTGAGAGTAAGGATGGGAGAAGAGTAAAAGGACTAAACCGTTCATGAGAAAATCGAAAATCCTCTTCTAATTTTATCGTTATTACTTGTGAGTTATTGGAATGATTTTGTTGTATTCTAGATCCTTAACAGAAGGAAGAATAATTCTATGGGATAAGGAAATAGAATCACATTAAACTCCTTTAAGTTAAATATAAACGATTTTATTTCACCGGCGTCTTATTCTACATAATTGGTTCATACATTAAACACCAATTAAGTAGAACAAGACAGTTAAGCAAAAAATGTTAAAAGATGTATGAGTCTCAGACCTCCATGAATTTAATTAGCCTGTACATTGAAACACTAATTTGATTATTTGTGAGCAATGTTTCGCAGACACAGCTATGAGCGATTTAAATGATATAATTATTTATTAATATGAGTATCTCTCTAAGCACGAAGATGTAGTCATTAATGCAAAAAAAGTAAAGAAGAAAAATGAAAAACACAATTTGTTGTAATTCAACATTTATTTGTATCTTTTCAACAAGTATTTCTTTGTTCTTTTGGCAACTGCATGGTTCATCTCAGAATCGGAGCATTATTCTAGCTCTCTTTCCGAATTTAAGAAAGGATCCGAAGACTGTTTCGGAGAGATGCAAGTGTCTTTAAACCAAGGTTTGATGTCACCGTTTGTGATATTCCATGACAAAAAACCAGGTCTCCATGTTCTCACTTTTCCCCAATCCTCCTTCAGTTTGTTCCAGAGCTAAAAATAAACACCATTAGAACAGAAAATTTATTAATTTTATTCATGCTTGTAACTAATAGCCGAACGCCACTTATTTGCTGTACTAAAATTTTAAATCACTTTTGTTTTTGTCATAAGGCGATGTAATGTGTTGGAGCTTTTCAAGGCAGCTGCCACTTTTTTTTATGATCCCGGTTTGAATCCAATTCCTGCGGTGCTGAATAATTTATACCAAGAAAAAGGATCTGTAAAATGTACAATTCAATCGGCGAGAAAAATGAGCAAAGGAATTTCTGCTGATATTTCTTACCTGATAGTAAGTTTCAAAACTGATGTTCATGGGGTCGTATCCGTGGCTTCCCTTGAGACACATGTCTGGTGAAGGGGTGAAAGTGAACTGGAGTTTGTAGTTGAAACTGCCGCCCAAGTTAGCGGCTCCTCGCATGAACTGAAACGAAACATTTTCCACGTTCACAAAGTATTTCTTAATGAATATTTATATTCTAGATTATGGCTACGCATTAATTACTACGCTTACGTTACGTATAGAGAATCAGAATCTGTGAAAATATGACACATTTATTTTGGGAAAATACATTTTTCTGTCTTATGAATATTTATCAAATAGTTCCACAGAATTATAAATGGCATTTCTTTCAAACCCAAATTATAGATATTCGAAGTTACTCTTTGAGGTTTTAGGTAGCAATAATCGATACTTATGCTTATAATGTCGATTATGAGAGAAGGGGAGGGTAAGAAAAGGCAGAGAAAGAGAGAGGAAAAGAATTTAGTCAGACGATAACCCGTACATTCAACCATCTTAATTATCTGTAGAAAAAAAGGGTGAAAAAAGGGAGGGGGAAAAAACCCTGTTATTTGCATAGTCAATATGATATGCCATCATGTCAAGATCTGAAGGTAACTCGAACCCTCTTCTTTTTAATATTAACTTCGCAATTTTCTGAGAATGGCGACCTATTTTCATATTCAAAATTTGGTGGCAGGATGTACTTAATAAATGATTTCATCCATTTAATATTCGATGAGCAATCACAACTGCAGTGCGAAAGAAATAGCAAATTTTCGAAATTCCTGCAGATTTCCATTAAAGAGAGGCATATCTCTGCTTGTAATAAAAGAGATTGTATGTGTGTTGGCGCTTTACAGCCGCCAGACGGTTTGATTCGGAGCCCTTGAATTTGGCTTTCATAGACTTCGGAAATGCGTGAATGTGTACTTCGATATGATTTTTTGAAAGTTTAATAAAAATTTTAAATAATTAAAAATTAAGCTAAATGTTGTCGATAACCAGAAAAACTATTGCACAAAAATGAATTTTAAGCTGTTTCGAAATTTAAAAAATTGTCTTTTTAATCTTATCAATATAATAGCCATTATGTTTAGTATCTAAGTAGTAGTTTACAAAACGAATTACAAAGTGAAATTACAAGACTGCAAAATTTGTAGGACAGATGAAGCATATATTTAATGTTTTTTTATAGTGCCAAGATGTTCTGGGATGATCTCCATAAAAAACTTTTTAACTACGCAATGAATAGAACACATGAAAGACGACATAACAAGGTTTTAATATCAGGCTATTTGAGGGAATCATGGACATGGAGTTATATTTAAAAATCAGCTACAATTAATATTTTCGGCAAGCTAGCTGGTCGATAAAGGTGATTAGTCATAAAAATTTTGAAAATGAAGCACACTTACTAGAACTGTCCCAAGGGCTTCTCCACCGACCCTAACGTTGGTCAGAGGCTCCAGAACATACTCTTCCCGGCCGGGGCAGGACGTGACGATGCCCAGCTGGCTGCTGATCTGGACGCCTAAGCTGAGTTGGGCGATGCCGATATTCACGTTGAAGAGGGGAACGTGCTTCAGGGGTCTGTACCTGAGATCGGTTGGCGTGCAGCCGTCGTGTGTGAACTCCTGCCTCGTCCGCCCCATAATCTGGAAGAGCCAAACATAAAATGAAATCAAAAACTTTTAAAGACTTTTTAATATTCTGTATTCATCATATTGTTTCCAATTACATTTGTTATTAAGAGCAATAAATTTTTATCGAAGAATGACTGATGGAATTTACTTAAATGAATAATTATATACCGCATGTAAAGAGTTTTAATCAATCCATACGAAGAGGTCCAATGTCTCCAGGTACCCTACGCAAGATGATGCAGAAATTTGAAAAAACTGGGCAACTTGGCATTCTTTCAGGTAGAGGACGAAAAAAATCCCATCTTCCATGTCGAAAATGTTGCGACCGCGCTTGTTGAAGCCAGCAATTAATCGCCGCATAGTAGTGTGAGTATGCCAGCGGTTTTCCGTGTTCTGGATATGCCGCATTCAACTGTACGAAAAACCGTACCGATTTTTATCCATACAAAATCAGGTCTGTGCACCTGTTGCAGGATGGGGACTTGGAGGTCCGTTAAACTTTTGCACTTCAATTCCTTGCTCGAATGATGGTTGACACAGCTTGGCCATGGAACACTCTTTGGAGTGATGAGGCCCACTTTTGCCTCAGTGGGCAAGTTAACACCCACAAATGTCGAATTTGGGCAGAGAAAAACCCTCACTTTATCCAGGAATATCCCTTGCATCCTGTAAGAATGACAGTATGGTGTGGTTTTACAGCTACCTTTATCATTGGACCGTATTTCTTTGAAGAAATAACTTCAAACAGAATCCAAACCTGTTGCGTCACAGGACAACGGTACCATGATATGCTGAGGGATTTTGTAATCCCAACTCTTCTACATCGTGGATGTCTTCAAAACATCATTTTAATGTAGGATGTGCACCACCTCATATTGATCGTTGTGTAAAGCGATTGTTAATACAGCTTTTCACTGAAGCATAAGTTTATCAGCCGTCATTTTCCAACAGCATGGCCTCCTCGCTCGCCGGACATCACCTTCTGCGACTTTTGGTTGTGTGGTTATTTGAAGGACAATGTCTACCGCCAAAGGTCATCATATCCACCCGATCTGAAGGACAACATTTGGCGCCATATTCTTAATATTCCGGCAGACTCACTCCGGTCATCTATAGAAAATATGGTTCTCCGATTAGAGCATATTGTTGAAAATGAAGAAGGACATATTGAGCAATTTTAATTTGACTTTATTTAACAATTATAAACCATGTTAAATGGTTATGTGTATTACAACGCCACCTAACGGTGAATTTTTGTATTAATTTTTTTATTTAATAAATATAAAGCGCATTATCTCAATAACCTGTAGTTCAAATTTTATCTCATTTGAATCAATAGAACGCATTTCAGGGCCCTCTGAAGTGAGTAACTTATTTCTTGCTAACCCTGTATTTGGATAACCTACTCTAATTATTATTGACTTAATGATTAAAATAAAGAACGATAATGAAGATTTAAAGACACTATATATCGTGAAAAAAAATAACAGCAATGCTTTTGGTTATATACTCAACAATAATATGCAATAAACAAATGAAAACAATACATGTGATGATCACAAGTAAAAAAAATTACTTTATATAATGGATAGTATCAAAGAACAATTAGTTTAAATGAAGCCATGTTTATGATGTGAGTACTTTTACAAATGTTAAGCACAAATTGTTTTTGGTATTTTTAGTTAAATATATATTAAATATTACCTGCCGTTCAAATATTGATGATTGATTTCGGGAGATTTTCTATATGAAAACGTGGAAATGACATCGTTAAAGTGTTAGCATGTTCTTTTATTTAAATTTAATTGAAATTTAAATTTCTCACCTATTATCATTAAAGAGGCCAATCAGCTTATAATCATTTTACATAAAACACTTTTTTAATCGAAAATAAAGAACAATAGAATAGTTGTCAGAAATTGTGAAACTCGACTCTGGAATTAATATCATACAAATAAATAATACGGGGCTCAACTGCATTTGGATTCATTTTGATCAACCATTGTGTTGCCGCACGCCGTGATCTCAAAATTAAGCAAATTTCGGAATATATCAAATCATTTTCTATTAAATTTTTTGATAAAATACAATAAATTCGCAACGAATTGACAGACAGATCCTGCAGCTCTAAATTTAGAAAAAAAGTCCCACAGTAGTTTTTTCGTAAAAAGGCAATAGTTGCTATAAATTTGATCAACATCAAAAATGCAAATTATTCTATTTTGACCATCAAAAATCTAAGATAATTCTATTGAAACAATTATTTCGATGGAATAATTTATTTAAATTATATTAAAGTAGCAATCAGTGGACCCAAAATCGAATTGAAATATTTCTTTCGTTTCAACAAATTTCCGATACATTTTCAAACATTTCATATTCTGATATAGATTAATATCTTACCGAAAATGAAGCATCGCTTCTGTACGCAGAGTGAAGAAATCGCATAATTTGTGTGAAATATTATCTGTACGTTTAAAACGTTAACATATGTGACACAGAAATCACTCTTATCACAAATTGTCGAATGTTAAAAAAAAATCTTTATACATAAATTGCTGACTACTTCATTAAACGTGTCTACAGCTGCCCTTCATTCAATAGTGGAGCTGGGCAGTATATTATTAGGAATGCTCTCGATGAAGCTCACCAAAAACTCGATTCACTTAGAGGAAAGAAGATAAAAAAGAAATACGCTTCAGACGAAGTTTAATTGGGTGCGAAAATTTTGTTTAACTGTTGCCAAATGGGCAAATGGGTAATCTCTGACTTACTTATGGAAAATGATAACAGTACATGTCGAAACTTTTACCTCACAAAAATGACTTTTGTATCCATTTAAACCTCAAAAAATTGCTTTTTTAATGACATCAATTTTACTTCTGTAAAATGTGTTTTTAATTTTTAATAAAATGCTTTATATGTAAGGCACAATTCGTAGCAAATTTTTAATGTTATGAACTTTAAACTCATCCATCAGTGCATTCAATCACCTCCTTTTACCAATGTTAAAATTTTTTAAAAAAACCATTAATTTTTAGTTCATTAGACATTAACATTAAACATTAAATTTAGACATTAATTTTAAAGGCACTAATTTAAAACATTAATTTTTTTGACATTAATTTTAAAGTAGCATTTTCACTTAAATTATTATTTCGTAATATATACACATTTTAATTAACACACACAATATGTTTTGATTTCTTTTTTTTTGTTCTTTTTAAATTAAAAGGTGACTTTTAAAAACTATGTTTATACATTCCATATTAATATTAAACAGCTCAAATAATATTATTTGGACGAACAAGTTGGTCGTCAAAGGCGCTTAGTCTTTTTATAAAACTTAAAGAATGAAATGGAAGTCATAGAAGATTGAGGTTGATGGCTCCGATAATCACCTGATTTTATGATTTCATTTCCGTTTTCTAAAATTCCTTAAAATTCTCGAGGCCGAGACTGCAAAATTTTCTACGTACCTTCACGTTGGCATTCATCTTCCCATTTTGGTGGTGAAAACGGAAAGAACCTATTTGTAATTCTTGTCCGAGGAAATTCAGCTGCGATACGAATTTAGTGAATAGTTTGTATTTGGGGGGCGAACTCGGCTCTTTCACGCCGGCAAAAACACCTGGAAAAGAAGAAGGGTTGCTGCTTGAGAAAGAAATCGGAGCAGCGTCGTACCATTCACTTTATTTTAGTGTATGACAAAGCATAAGGGTGAAAAGGAAAATACTCGTGTGGCATTTTTATGGAACAATGTTAAGTTCCCATCTATTTTAGTGTCTGTTAATTTTCTTTTTTTTTTCTTTTTGATATTAACCGTCATTTACATCAGCCAGTATCCTTTTTAACCTACAGTCAATAGATACAATAGAATAAAACAAATATTAAAAATATTGAAATTGAAATAAAAATAATGAAACTGATGATGAATTAAAAAAAAACCAAAAAGGATTCGGAGTTTTGGATTATGATGACGCTGATCTAAGTAAAAGGCAAACGTTTACCCACCGGCATATATCTCAGCATTCGCTCCTTTAATCCCAAGTTTTTTGAAACCAAGGCAGCTTTTCCTCTTGTTGTAGGTCGCTCTGTCAGTAGCGAATTCCTCTCGGTCCTGGATGGTCACGAATTTGCTGTCTTCTGTCCAATCCTGGCAGTTGAGGTCGTCCCAGACGGACCTCTTCTGTCGAGCACCTGATCTGGGATTCCACGGTTCCGATTCTGGTCCGAAGTAATTTTTAGCTATTTCATTGGCAGCGGCATTTTTTTTCCTACTAAAATAAAGAATGATCTCTTCATGTGAGCAGCTCGAATTTCTAAGGTGATCCTTGAGGAGGTTGTCGATGTCGTTGAAACCGAAGCGAGGCCATAGCGTGTCGTCTGAAAGAATATTATTTTATGCTTCAGCATTAATATAAATTCAGGACCAATTTTTCTTTAATGTAAAGAAAGTATGAAGGTAAATTATTTTCGTATCTCTAATATATATATATATATATATATATATATATATATATATATATATATATTTATATATATATATATTTATAGATAGAAATATTTAACTAACTTTTAAGATTTAATTTACAGTCCATGGAATTAATTTTTGCAAGCTTTTTTTATTTGTACGCAAACTTTTTCCAAGCTGCTATTTACGTTTTTTAATTAATTTTTTTAAAAAAAATCAATGCTTGCTAAATTTCGTAATTTGCTATTAAAATGTAATTAATTGCTTAAGGAATATAATAAATAAAAATGAAATTGAGATCCTCATTATAGTATGATTTTTTAATATATATTTACTATTATTTACAAAAAAATTCGAACTCGAGATTTTGACGAATTTTTACATTTTACACCTCTCTGCTCTGTTGGGAAAAACTCATTTTTGGCTTTATGTCTGTTTTTTTTATGAACATGATGAATCAAAACTCCTTTGAGTTAAGAATTTAAAATTTGATAGATGGATTTAAAAATTAAATTAATTAAATCTTTAAAAGTAAATTTGTAGATTTATATCGATTTTGAACAAACTCTTTTTATAGAATATCTGTATCCAGTTGTTCGAATGCAAGTGAACTCACTAACTACAAAATGTAAAGAGAAAGATAAATAAAATTTGGTTCACAGAGTTAATATCTAAAATATTGATATCTTTTAAAATCAAATTTTGAACCAAATTTGTGAAGTGGTTCTTACTCTGAATTTTTGCAGTAACTCAGATCTATGAAATTCCGTATGTGATCCTGTGACTACAATCATTGACTCTGTGTCACAGTTTGGTTTGAACCATTGAAAATGCATATTCGATCAGTGAACAATTTTGTATTCGAGCCAAAGATCTGTATTTTGTAACTATTGTTCACTAACGCCATAAAGGCTGTTGAGGTTTTACCGAGGGTATATAATTTTTGCGGGACAAGGGGTAGGAAAAGATCGCATGCGGCGCATGCGAGAGAGTTCGGGAACAAGTGGGGAGACCACTGCCGCTGTTTCTAGCAAGTGCAAATCACTCGGCAGAGCAGCAACTTGTTATCACACGAAATAAAGGATTCAAAATATAATTGTTTCAATATTTTACTACTGATTAGCATCCGAATAAGCAACTTTTTTACCTTAATAAAATTCGTTACTTGAAAAGTTAGTTTATTATTATAACCTGATATATAATCGCAATCTGATACAATAAAATTAAATAAGTAAGTATAAAAGAAAGAGTAGCCCAATTACTTGAAACAAATAGTGCTTTCTTCTTTTATTATCAGAGCAGCAACTTTTATCTAAACATGATATGAAATGAAAAGATGCAGTTCTTAAATGACGCCTAACTGTGAATCTCACAGAACAGGGATCAGAGAAAAAAATAGGAATTCCCGCCGAAGTGGGAATGAGTTCTTTGTCTGCGAGTACGGTTGGAAGTTCGTTCGACTGTGTTGATTTTCACAGAAAAGTGTGCAAATACACTTTTCTTTCTGAAGTAAATACAGCATTTGTTCTTATAGCCACTTCTGCAACATAGGCTTTATGCGAGCTGTATATGCCAATGCACTGTTTTATTTTTCAAGAGATTTATCGAAATCTTTAGTGAGACTCTTGACACGAGATGTATTCCGGAAACCACAATGGTTTCGAAGACGAGGATTTCTTCATCTTCCAAACCCGGATCATTTTAAATTTAATTCAGACCTTTTTCGCTTTATATATAAAAATCATCTTCTTATAAAACTTCGAAATTGTTAAGGAATTTAGCAGTTTCAATTCACATTTCGAAACTCGGAGGATCTGCTATTCCCTTGATAGCCTGAAATGGTTCGACAAAGTTAAAGTAGAAATATTTCATTGATTATTTGCAAACAGAAAGCGATGAGTGCTGTCGGTAAGGCCCGATCCTAAATCCAGTAACCATACTTAGGAGTCGAAATATAAACCGAACTTTCTACGGTATAAATCTAACACACTTTTTTGAATTTAGCGAAACACTACTAGAAAATTACAATGTATGGAAATGATTTCATTTGAAAACAAAATATTATTAAGAAATTCATATAAATATAAGACACTGAGGTATAATTCTCAGTAATTCAGGCAATTGCTATTCTCCCCATATTTATGAGGACTCGGTTGAATACCTGGTGTCATCTCCTGATCCTGAATAGTGTCTGTCAAAGATGCAACAATTTCTGAGAGTAGTTCGCAATTTCCTTCCGTCGTTGCGTTCTGGATCCACTGTTGCACCAACGGCAGGTGGATTGAATGACGAAGCGCATGCGCACACGCGATTTGAACAGTGCTATTGTTTCCGCACATCTTCGACACCTAAAATAAATCAAAGGTTTTTTTCTGTAATTTTTGGAAAATATCAAAAGAATAATGTGTCCAATTTCAAAATATTTTAAAAATACCGCCAAACCCTGGTTTGTAAGACAAGAGTTACTGTGAAATTCAGAATGTTCCCCGCCCTCATAAAAAAAAATGAATAATGAAGTTTTTTCACACCTTTGATATACATTATTTTTGAAAATTTCCATAATTTTTTTACATTTTCTATCATTGTTAAAATTAAATATATAGCTCTCCTGTGATTCGAATTCTAAATTTCACTAACACAAATTTTTTACAAATACTGTGCATATATTACGTTAGTAATGCGGTTTACACGGACGAGATTATTCTGCTCCTGGATTACAAAAACGGAAGTAATTGTGGACCTATCCATACAATTCAAATAACCAAAAATGACAATTCTAGAGCCACTTCTATACATATAATATAATTTAAAAATAATTTTGATAAATATCAAAAAATAAATACAAACATCAAAGCTAGAGTGTTCTAAAGATCTTTAAGCCATAACAAAATGATGTGGTGGCTTGGTTGTAAGGTCTTAGATTCGAGCCACCGAAGAATCCGAAGAGGGTCTGGTGCACGTTAAATGCAAATGTTCTCCCACTGGTGTGGTGCGGAAGTTTGGAGAAGAGGGGTTGCCAGCTCAGGTGTCGTCCTCGTCGTCTCACCGTGGTCCAAAATTACGAGGTCTGTCCAGAATAGCCCTGTTGATGCTTTAAAGTGGGACGTTAATATAATTAAACTGAGCTAACTTAAGCCTTAACAATTGAGAAAAGTTTGATATGAGATCTTTTTTTATAAATAATATTCTTTAAAATTATATTAATTTTATAAGCTGAAAATTTTCCGAATTTGAATTGTAGGTCGACTTTTAAATTAACTTCTGAAAGGGTATTTGCAAATCACACAAAAATGCACCCACATTTGATTGATTTAAAAATTATGAGAATATATATATTAAGGGTGATATCTCTGCTCACGTTCAATAAACTGTCGAATTTATTCATTTACTATAACTTCAATTTTCAACACTTTACATATGCAAGACTACGAAGGAAATTATCACTTATGTAGTAATATTAATACATATTTGCAATTTTGAACTAGACAAAGGCACATAGTACTTTGGAACTCTTTAAGAGATATTCTATTCTACGTCGAGGTAAACTGAAAAATAGATTTTACTCATCGTTAAGGTATCCGAACACATTAAAAAGGTCAATTTTCTCAAAAAAATGACATTTAAAAAAAATCCTATTATTGGATAGACCAGTTTTTAAGCTATCCAAAGCAGGTTTACTTTTGTCCCTACGTTAGTTAGAAGTCAAGATATTAATATTTTCGTAATGATCGGTAAACCGGAAGTGGACATTTAAATAACCGGAAGTACCGATTTAAAGGGACAGAGACATGTCAAAAATTTGTATAAACATAAATATCATTTTAAATATAGTTTTAATAAACTTTTAATGAAGTAATGAAACTAATGACACTTTTGGAAATTGTGTGGCAACGCAGGATTACTTACAAAATTTGGCAACAATTTATTGTTTACTTGTTATCACTGCCTGCGTTTACAATATATATTTTTAAAAACTTGTGTTCTTTTCATATAGTTTATTATTTTTGAATAATTTGTAGTTATGGGAAGTAATAAGAACCGAATCTCTTCTCGTAAGCGTAAATGTAATAGAAATAGATTTACTAATAGTGCTGATAAGAAGAGCAATAAAATTGCTGATCAAGCTATCCAAACAGTGAGCGAAATAAAGCTTCAGTGTGTTTTGTCTACGGTAGATAATTCGAATGACGCTTCAATTTCTGGTAATAAACAGGGAAATGTGATTTTCAATCTGGATATTCTATCTGATATTGTATCATGTTTATGTTGCCCTGTGTGTTTCACAAATGGTGTAAGCCTTGTTAAAGAGTCTGTATTTCGGTTAGCAGCAAATATGTCTATAAAATATCAGAATTGTGATTTTATAGTATCTTTTTGCTCATCTGAGAAAGTGAGCAAAATGCATAACATAAATACAGCTTTTGTTTTTGGTTTGAGACTCATAGGGCGAGGACGTTCTGCAGCAAAAAAATTGGGCTCAGCTATGAGTATAATTGCTCCATCCAAAACATGTTCCAGATATCCTGAAAAGAAATTAGAGTGCGCTGCTGCTGATGTTTCAAGTAAAGCCATGAATGAGGCTGCTTCTGCAATAAGAAGAAATAAAAATCCAGATGAAATTGTTGAGTGAGGTGTGTCAGTCGATGGAACTTGGCAACGTCGAGGGTACACTTCTTTAAATGGTTGTGTGTCAATCATATCTGTTGATTCTGGAAAGGTGTTGGACATTGAAATGATGTCTAAAGTGTGCAGGTTGTGCAGAACAACAGATGATGAAAATCACTCCCTAAAATGTGCAAAACATATTGGATTATCAGTTTCCATGGAGCCAGTAGGTGTGTACCGCATTTTTGAAAGAATGCGGCACCCAAATGAGAAATCTACATTATGTTGGCTTTTATGGCGATGGTGATTCGAAAGGATATGATGCAATAAAAGATATATATGGTAAAAACAGTGTTAAAAAGTATGATTGCATTGGCCATATTCAAAACCGAGTCGGTTCAACACTTAGAAAATTCAAAATGACACATAAAGGTCTTGGAGGTAAGGGGAAACTGACTGATGTATTTATTGACAAACTGCAAAATTACTACGGTGTTGCAATACGTAGTAATGTAAACAATTTGCATGAAATGCAAAGTGCAGTGATTGCATCCTTTTTTCATTGCTGCTCAAGTGCAAAACAGCCTATGCATGGCCAATGCCCAACTAGACCCAACAACTGGTGCAAATTTCAGAGAGCTGCATATAATGGATTAAATTACACAGAAAAGGCAAAGGGACTACCCCAAAATATTTTGAATATTGTGAAAAAATAATACATGAAACTATGTGATAAAAAACTGTTAGAAAAATGTTTACACGGGAAAATACAAAATGCGAATGAGAGCTTCATTGGTGTTTTGTGGAAATTCTTAGCCAAAGATGTCTTTGTTGAGCTCCAAACCCTCAGACTAGGTTCATTTATGTCAGTAATACATTTTAACAAAGGTTTTATGGGATTACTGAATATCCTTAAAGCTGTTGGAGTGCATCCTAGTAAAAATGCAGTTAGAGCATTTGCTGAGCTCGACAAGGACAGAATAACTGAATCTAGACGGCATTCACTGCCAAAGGCAAAAATTGCCAGAAAAAAAAATGATTAAAAAAAGAAAATTGTTAAAAGCTGAGAAGGAAGAAGGTGTAACTTATAAATGTGGGGAATTTTAAGTATGTACACTCATAATTTATTATAAAAACATGTTATTGTAAACTTTAAATGCATTTTTCTCAAAACTGATTTTTACTTATTTTTTGCTCACTCCAAATCAAATAACTCAAAATATAATTATCACATTACTATGAAATTTGGTACACTTTGTCTTTATACTATTTTCTAGGAAATGAACCAAAAGAATCTAGATTGGGTGAATATTTTTTAATTTATAGCTTATTGTTTGAATAATAACGTCATAAATTGACTAAAAATTTCATGATAAATCTTCGATTGGTTCTAAAATTTTTATTTATTATTATAATCATATGATTGTAGTTCATTCCCTAGAGAAAACTATGTAGTTTATTTTAGTATAAGTTTTGTTTGGATAAGAGTAATAATTTTTGGTGTAGCAAATTTGAAGTTTTTGAAGAA
>JAPMOR010005192.1:537304-573711 GCA_026543865.1 Argiope aurantia
CTTGTTTTGATTTGGGAGAAGATAAGCGTAGCAGAGTGAGTGAGTATAGGTGGAACATTCCTTTAGCTAAGATGGCGTCGACAATAGGACAGGATAGATCTGACGACGATGACGCGAATGTTATTGATATTAATTCTTGTTTGAGCTGCTCGTATTGCTGCGGTTTTGGGATACAATTCCACTGCATTTTTACCTTTTCAGGTCTTCTTTTATTTGAGTGACTTTTTATTTGTACACAAGCCGGTTGTCATGCAATTTTTTTTCCTCCCCATCTACCATTTTACAGCAATAAAATACAATGAAAGGGCTCCTTTTTAGAACAGAGAGAAAATAATATATTACCAAAATATAAGTTAAAAAAATTACCAAGAACACTTAAAATTTTTCATCGCATCTTTTCAAAAGTATGATATACATCGAAAAACACATTACATTTCTGATACATTTTTCATAAGTTTTTATATTAACAAGCTTAAAAGAAGAACTCTGTATATGTTATCAATGAATACCATGTATCTACAGATTTTCAATGAAATCCTATTTTACCAAGAATTTATACTTTTCTATATTCTACCCAAATCATTTTTCATGGCCATAAACCTTATAATTTGAATTTTTACTGATTTGTAATAAGTGGACTCCTTGAATATAATTTATTCCATCATTTTTTATTTTATGTATAAATATTTCACATGGTAGCCTCAACCTAAACTGATCATCTTAATGCTTTCAAAATTAATATCTGCCGTGTCTCTAAAATTTAATGCAGTCTTTTGAAATGTTTTCGCCATTGTCATTTTTACTTTCTTGAACACAATGAAGGAAATGAAAATATTGCCATTGTCAAGAAATTCGAAACTGAGATTTTGACGAATCTCCAAGTTTCAAACCCCCTCCCTTGCATTTGAAAAATATGTCTCTGTCATTATATCAGTCCTTATGTCGCTCTGTCAGTCTGGCCGTGAATATGATAATTCTAGAAGGCTTTGATCTAGATGGATGAAATTAGGTATATGATCTTTACACCAAATTTTCTAGATTTCTATCTAATTTTGTTCAAAAATTATTCAAAGAAAGTTCACCTGTCCGAGTATGAATGAACACAAGCATAAAAAGATAAATTTCAGTGATCGGTTCCATCAGCTGACTTGAATAAATGAAACAAAGTCTAAAGTGTAGGTTTTACAGAATTTTGAGCCAAATCGATCGTCTGTCTGTCGCATGCGTATGAATGCAATAACTCGAAGACTCAAATAAATGAAATTTGGTATGTGATCTTGCGATAACAATTATAGTTCTACATCAAATTTTGATATCAATCGACCAAACAAAAATATCCATTTTCGACTTTCTGGTGCTCGTATCACATGCCAGCGTTTAATCAATAAAAAAAGAATCGGCGAAACCCATGGCTGGATTCGTGTCAAAAATCGATATTTCGTAACCACTGTTCGCTAGTGTTGTGCAATTTATACACAAATACCGGTTTTCTTTATGACACCTAGACGCAAACAGCTCTCATGTGATGGATTCTGAAGACAAAAATCTGTGCATTTGAGGCTTTAAGGTCGGATAAAGGAAAATAAGAAAAAGGTGCAAAGATCCACAGTTTGATGTGGAGAAAGGGACGAAGGACGACATCGTTATTGGGAAACATTCCCATTGGTTGTTAACTGAAAAGCAATCATTGCTGCTTTGCAAACGAATTTTTCTTTACTGTTGACTTTGGATAACTTTTCGTTTTCACATATTTTCTCCGTTAGGTGTTATTCTAATTTCTTATCTGAATCCCTTTTTAAGGGAAAAAGTTTGATGCATCGCTTATATTTCTATAAAAAAGTGTGCTAAAAATAATTTTTTACTTTTTTGAAACAAAAATTCTGTTGTGAAATATTAATAATCGAGAGAAATTAACTTATAAAGTATTTGGCCTGCTATTTTATTTAGCGTTTATTCGAAGTAAAATTCCTTTAAGTTGGAAATACTCGATAAAGTTAAAAAAATATATATATATACATTATAATTATGAAATCATATTCCCAATTTTTAAAGTAGCGGTCTTTTAAAATTAAATTTGGAAAACTTCTTCTATATTAGATAACTATAAATAGTTCGTAATTTTTCCACACAAAATCACTTTTCTTGTCCTAACTCATTTCATTCCGTATCCAAGATCACACAGTCGCAGATTCAAAAGATGAAATCAATCGATATCTTTTAATTTCTTTGTGTTATCTTGCCGGCCCTAGCAACGGCGACTTGACGACGACGAGCTCATATTCGTGATTCACGCATGTACAGCTCCTGTTCCGTGCTCTTTACATTTCTCGCCACGCTGGCAATAGTAGAGAGATCCAAATACGCTACTGCTAGTTTCCAAAACATCAACACTGCTTCAAAAATTGAAATCAACCGAAAGACTTCGTTGATGAAGAACTGTGTGTGCAGGGAATAATTAGACTGATAATGACGGCAAGTGCATCGAGGTTCCGCACTCCTGGGTTCCCTCATTCGAAATTCCTTCAGCATTCGGATCATGACTGGAAGTTCAACAATGCTTTTCAATACACCCTGGCGGATGGGGACTGCTCGAAATCGGAATTCGTGGTCGAGGAGAGCGAGAGACTGTGCCGGGAGACGCAGGAAAGGACGGAGAAGCACAAGCTGCAGGTGGAAAGGAAGTTCGACCAGAGAATCGCCGACGTCAACTATTGGCGCCAGGAGGGAGACAAGAGCATTGCGAAACTCGAAGACAGTCTTGACAAGTTGGCGCACTTGAAGATCCGATTGAAGAAGGCGGCAGAAAATTGCAAAGATCCTATTCTCGCATGCAAGAAAGCCATGATGGAAAGGGACAAACGGCTCGGCGTCGACATGGTCCAGGATAAGCCTCAGATGGAGATTCAGAAGTATCACATACTACTAGAAGACGTACTGGCTATTTTTGAGAAAACGATCCAGGAGATAGAGGACCAAATGATCAGCGACAGAGCTGCCAAGCAGAGACTTCTGAGGGACGTCACAGACAAGCAGGCTGCCTTGGAAATCGATACCCATGCCTCCAGTTGCAGACCAGAGAATAAGCCGTCGAAAGGTTTTAAATTCGATCCAGATCTTATGACTCCCGAGAAGGCTTCTTTGACAATGGCAGACTGGGAAAGAACTACGAGGCACAATATCGAAAAAGCTGAGCGGGAAGTAAAAAATTCACGGGATTTTATACCGCGAACAGAGGTAAGTCAATAAAATATGGTAAATTTTTGATATAATATTAAAAATTGAAATTTCAATATGTAGTAAATTAGTAATGTCTTTATTAGAATTTATTCATTCGAAATAAGATAGTTTCCCTTCGTTTTTCTAATGTGCATATCTTGTATTTTGAACAAATACAAATTTTATCAAATAAGAAAAATGACGCTACTTTTGTAATTAATAATACACATTTCATCTCCAACTATACATAACCGCTAATATCCCACAGTATTAGAATTATTAGCATAACATGCTGTATTTTCTTATAGTAGAAGCTCTCCCCCAGAGATTCAACTGCCAAGCAATAGAGATATATCGCCAAGATAGTAGCGAAATCTCGTCAAAATCTTCGCTACTGCACTATCCTAATATCTCTGGCGATGCTTAAAACTATTCGAACGACTTCATTAAGATGGATGGGCAAAGAAATTTGGCATATGTAATATCTTCAGTTTAAACACGTTCTTCTTTTATTGAATATGCGAGGATTTTTTCAATGCAAAGATGTATTCCTGTTGAAGTTAAAAAGTTTCTACAGGTCATTTGTTTTCATTCATTACAAGCCACAAAGAGTTCATGAAAATGACTCTTTTTCCACTCAACCAGCAACAAGGAAATCATTAATTTCATGTCATGAAATTTTAATGATATGAACAAGAAAATGCTAAACATGAACCATATTTGTTTATAAATTTATATGACTGAACTTTTCACGCACAGTGATGCCCTATTACTTTTATATTAGCATGTTAATAGAAATGATAGAAAAGACACTTTATAAAATCAAGAATTTTAGGAACTCAGTTATTCTTGTGAAATTCTTTCCGTGATATTCTCAGTGTGATACCCTTCAGCAAGAACTGGAAGCTTGACTATTCGGCACTCGGGTTCCTTAAAAGACCAAAAAAAGTGCTTTATCCTATAGAATTGGCCGTAAATGTGTCTAGTTTACTTGATCCGACACTTATGCTCATTCCTTTGAAAAAATAAAGTGACAGACGACACATTAAAAATAAACAGAGGAAAGAGAAAAAAACAAAAGATTTTGCCTAGTTATATTTTTAAAATAAGAGATTTGTGAAAAATGCGATGTCATGAATTCCTGCAAGAAATATAAAAGGCATTTACGGGATTTATTGAATATTTTAAATAATAAATATATATTCTGAATTTCTCCTTTTTTTTGATAGAGCCAACGACAAATATTAGCACGAAATGTAATTTCCCCCGTTTTCCTGTCAAGATTTTGTGCAAGAATAATAAGAAAACTCATTTAACAGTGGAGATATTACATATTCATTCAATGATTGCTTTAACAATGAGGATTTATCTTACATTTAACATTCATTCATCTATTCGTTATTCCATTCATCTTACATTTAGGAATTATTTCTTCCTTTAGTCCATTGAGACTATTATTAATCTGATTGGAAATGAGCGCAAGTGGCGCACTTTCTTGCTGTTGTTAAGCTAGCATATATCTTTTCAGGAAATGCTCTCTCGCACTTACAATGACCTCACACAGCAGCGCCTCCGGGTTATCAACGCCTTGAAGGACCGTCTCAAGGAATTGTGCGACGCGCAGAAAAACCTGGAGCAAAGGCAGGCTCGCGTCCAGAAGCAGATCCTGGATATTGAGGACACCATCCTGAAATTGGACCACGCTATGGAGCGGAAATATCCTTCCATCGAACTAGCCTCTAACCGCATGGAAGGCAGGAGGCAACGCCCACGGCACGAGCTCTGCAGAGACTCGGTGGACGTGGAACTGGAGGAAGAGGTTCGCTACCTCAGCCTGTCCCTGCACCAGCTGAGGAAGCAGAAGAGTGAGGCCCAGGAGATGCTGAGGAAGCTGGAGCAGACGCGCCTCGCCCTCCAGAAGGACATCGAGGTGAAGAAGAACAGCATCTACATCGATCAGGAACATTGCCTCAACACGTTTTCGAATGTGTCTCACATACATCACTGAACATCGAATCGATTGGGGCATGAGAGGAGTTGTATGATAACACTGCCGTTGTAACGAACTCTGCGATTTCATTAGTAATGATAGACTGTAGATGGAACAAGGTGTGTTTTGGCTAAATTATTTAAATAAAAATAATTTTTGAAATGTTCGATAGCATTTTCTGTTATGTGACTTACTTCGATCAGTTTTATTTCGAAGCAAAATAATTTGTCTTCGTTTAAATAAGCAAAATGTAGTAAATAGCGCAAGCGCAACGTATTTTAAAAAGATTCAACAAATTAATACGCAAGAACTGATACGTTTTCTCCTAAAAAGAAATTTGAACTTCATTACTGAAAGATGAAAGCTCTGTTTTCTAAACAATAAATAATTATTTATGATTAAAAGAGGGAACTGAAGTATAAATTTTACTGCGATTTTTCCAGCAATAGATATACAGTTATGCATATTACATGAATAATACGAGAAATTCTAGATAAATAATGAAAGAATGTAATTTTTGAATTGAATAATTAACCATAAATGATAAATTCTCGTTCTATCTAGGCATCCGGCTCGTCCAACACGGTTAATAACAAAATGCCCGTCACCGGTTCACGTACCAAGCCCCCTTCCACAGGAAGTAGTCTCACGGCCGACATCACCAATGCTGTATTCTCCACCCCCCCCCCCCCCTCCCCCTCAATCACATCCGGCAATTTCTCATCACCCACGCACGAATAATTCAATAATTAAATGCATTGAATGCTTGATTAAAATTTCTTTATCAAAAATTTTGTTTCATCAAATAAAAAAAAAAATGTAAGGAATAAATATATCGTATATGTTAATTCATTCAGAGATACAAGAAAAACTGTGATGGAAGTAAAATTCTTAGTAAAGTTTAGGGTTGAATGTTATTTTTATAGCATAATTGGAACAGTCAGACTTCAATACTGAAATGTCAAGACTGACAAGAGAAAGAGATAAACTTTTTTATTTCTATGAAGCAGAAGTGTTGACAAAAAGAGACCCTATTTTTACCACCCTCAAAGATTATATTACCAATAACATCTTTAGATGAGTATGCACCGATTTTAAAAGGCATTTATTTATAGTGGCCTAATGTTATATGATGTTTACTTAGGATTGAATGATACGCACCTTTTCAGCTTCCTCACCGCCCACTGTGGCCAATAGCTGCAGAAAATCTTTGCAAACGGAGAAATCCCTCAGGCATAAATCTTGCATAACCTGCAAATAACGCATTTTATGAAACTCAATTCAGGCGCCTATTTCTGAAATCTGACGAAAGCTTTATCCATATTTTGTGAAAATTCATATTCTTATAACTCACCTCTTCGGAAAGCAATTTCCTGGCAGTGGCTGATACAGAATTAGCTTCTCTGTCTAGTTCAAAACTGATTTCTCGTTCAACTACTTCGAACAGTGCTTGTACTGAAAAAAGAAAAAAAAAAGATTTAAAAAAAAATTAGATTGAGAAAATTTTTTGAAAAAATTTATAAAACACTGTGTCTTTTTGAGGAAATTTCTAAAACACTACGCGTTAAAAGAGAACGAGCGAACAATAGAAGACCATGTATTATTAATTATGAGCTCATCAACTACCTGTTGGGTTAAATCATGGCATGCGTGAGGGACACGATTCAGAAGGAAAAGATTCTATCCTCTGGCTTTGCTCTTAACCCACATTTTTCAAATTTAGTTTAGTTTAGTTATATTAACGTCCCGTTCGAAGCAACACTAGGGCTATTTTGGGACGGACCTCGTCATTTTGAACCGTGGTCAGATGACGAGGAAGACACCTGAGTTGGCACCCCGCACTCCACACCAGCTGGAGGGCGTTTGGTCAGGACGGATTTAACGTGCAACAGATCCCCTTACACGACGGTTCTTCGGTAGAATCGGGTCACGAACCTGAAACCCTCCGGTTCCGAAGCCGAGACCTTACCACCAGGCCACCGCGGCCCCACATTTTTCAAAAGCTGGTGAATAAGTGCGAAGAATTCCTTATTGGCTGATGGTTTAGAAAACTCAGCCAATAAGGATCCAAACTTTGAAAATAATAAGAACAAAGCTGAATTTCAGCCCAATGACAGACCATTATTAGAAGAGTAACCAAATTCCCACTGGAGTGTTTCTTGCCCCCCCCCCCTTAACCCAAAGGTTTGAAGGCACAGTTTATGAAAGAGCTATTATCATTGCGATTAATGATCGGTTTATCTTTCTTCCATTTTATTTGTCATTAAATGACCTACAAGAGAGATTTCCTTCATATTTGCATTTAACTAGTATGTAAGAAAAAAGTAGATTTATCTTTTTGCTTTCAGAATTTTTGATTTTTCCACTGCAGTTTTTATATGGCATATTACGTAAAGACATTTGTATGAAAATATTTACATTTTTTTAATCTATTGATGTTACTACTACTATTACGTTTGCTTTAGCGCGATGCTAACTGCTACTTCCCACAGGATTGATAATGCAAGAAACTTTAGCATGTGGCACGGCTGCTTCATAAGGCTGACTTCGTCGCGATAGAGTGTCCAATACATATCGATATTTTTCGATATATCTTAATATCGGTATTTATTTATAGCTATTATAAGTTATAAATAGCATCTCTTAATATATTGACTGATCAGAACGACTCCAAATGAAAAAGAATTTCAATTCATACAATAAAAGTATCTGTGTTTTGTTGAATAAAAATAGTTAGAAAATAATTGCGTCAACGCCAAAGCAATGTCTGCACACTATAATTTATTTTTTGTTTTTTCATAATTTAATATATTACATAATTAGTTATTTTTTAATTTAAAATATTTTTTTTTAATTTTACATTTTTTACTATCGCCAAGCGAAAGTATAACAGAAATTCTTTTTTTCTTTATACGAGTATAGAGTGTGAAAATACGAGCTGCAAATAAAATTGTGGATTTAGTGAACGAATCCTTTCCGCTTTTATTTCCTAAGGTGAATATTCAGCGATTAAACAAAGAACAGTCAACAACTTTCTGATAACCGCAATTATTTTTCCATAATGGAATCATTCAGTTTGGGAACAGAAAACGGTTCATTCCAAAATGACATGCTTAAAACAAGTATTTTTATATATTAGAACCTGACAGTATTTATAGTAACAGAAATTATGTATGAAAGTGAAAAAGAATGAAGAGCAACAAAAATAAACACTACCCGGTAACCCAAACGAAATCGAAAAAGCAAATAAATTGTGAATATCGATTTATTGTATTGGGTTTCATCGTGAACAATAATTCATGATCATGATATCGATAAATCGATTTTTTTAAGAACTGATATCGAAAAATTGATTTGTTTTCGATAAATCGAACATAGGCATAGGCTGTCTCACGTAGTGTACACAAATATTTTGAAAACATTGAGAGCGCTCCGTTACGCACTCGGACCTGCGAGGATGAATGCAGTTTCCTTGAATGAATTCAATCAATATACACAGAAACAACCGTGTTTCTGAAACCGAATGTCCCGACTTATTCCGCTGTGGGATACTCCACTCAGCTCTTGGAAAAGTATTTCAGTTATCTGATTAGAAATAAGCAAAATGAACAAGTTGTTTTGAAAAATCTGAAAGGATTGGGGCTTTGCAAAAGAGAAATGAATATTTGAAAAACATTCAGTCTCTAAGTGAGATAGACCTTTTCAAATGCATTGACTTCATAATGCGATTTAATTTTGCTCAAAGATTAGGAGATCGGAATGTGCATTCGAACAGAACCGTATGAAATACTTTTCGATTTTCATGCAGCTGAACACTTAGTCATTGCGAACTCTGCTTAGTTTAGTTTAGTTTAGTTATATATTAACGTCCCGTTTGAAGCAACACTTGGGCTATTTTGGGACGGACCTCGTCATTTTGAACCGCGGTCAGATGACGAGGACGACATCTGAGCTGGCACCCCAATCTCCACACCACACCACACCAGCGGGAGGACGTTTGGTCAGGACGGATTTAACGTGCAACAGACCCCCTTACACGACGGTTCTTCGGTGGAATCGGGTCTCGAACCTGAAATCCTCCGTTTCCGAAGCCGAGACCTTACCACCAGGCCACCGCGGCCACGCGAACTCTGCTTAATCATACATTCAATGGATGGAACAGAAATTAAATAAAAAATATCCGAGCTAAATTGTACTTAATTGAAAAAAAAAGACTTTAAAAAAAATTTAGGAGAAAAGGATGCGTGGACAACCAGGTCTCATGTGTCCCATGAAATCAGTGGGAGGTTTAAAGGACGAGATATAACGAATGGCATCCTTCAGAAATGTGTTCAAGAAACTGCTTCTAAGCATTGTTCAATGGCTACTTAGAAACAAATGAAAACCCAGTGAAAGGATATGTCATTAAGATAAAACAGACATTAAAAAATAATGGTAGAAGGGTACAAAAATAACAGTAATTACAATACGTTTAAATTTTTAAAAGCTTTATAAAAGTTGAAAGAAATATTGTGCCGAAATAAAATTCATATAATTGAAAGGAGGAAATTTTCCATTTTGAGATTGTTTAAAATATTTCTTCTGGAATGATTTTCCCTGAAGTGACAGTTCCCCCCCAAAAAAGCAAAATTTCGAATTTCGAATTATTTATTGTTGAACATTAAAAAACAACCACAAGATCCTTTCTTTGTTTTAAGTGATAAGTGAGTAAAATTTGGTTGAATTCGATCCATTCGTTCAGTGGAAGTGTGGGAATTCCAGCCCAGATGCAATGCTTCGCTGCGCCTATTTTAAAGAGAGCTCACAATTAAAGCGAACGACTCAAATTGTTTTAGACAATCAACATAATTTAATGACATAATTGAACAGCATGAAGGAAATTTAATTTTAATGCTGTGCATTATGGAGAAAAAAATACATTTTTCATTCATCACGCATATGTACATTTCTATATTCTAGCTACAGCCCTGAGATGGCCACTTTGCAATACCAATGCTGGGCAGTGGTGGCCTTGTGGTGAAGTCTCGGCTCCGGAGTATTTCAAGCTCGATAACCGGTTCCACCAAAAAATCGTCGTGTAAGCGGGTCTGGTGCACGTTAAATCCGTCGGGGCCAAACGTCCTCTCATTTTTGTGGGGTGGAAGCTTGGTGAGGGGTGTGTGAGCTCAAGTGCTGCCCTCGTTAACTGACCAAGGTTCAAAATGACGAGGCCTGTCCCAAAATATCCCGAGTGTTGCTTTGAAAATGGGACCTTAATATAACTAACTGCAATAGCAAAGCATAAAATGTTTCTTTTTTTTTAAATTGCCAATATTTAAGTTTATTTAAGATTTAAAAAAAAAGCAGTTACCTTTTTCCTCGTACTTTTGGTCTTTATGTCCCAATAAGCTTCGAAGAATTGCTTCCGTGTCTATGTCCGGATCTGGAAGGAATCGCAACTTCCATCTTCTTGTGTGATCTGCAATGAGCAAGAAAGCGTTCAATTGCTTTTAATGTTCACAATTAATTATTAAAATACTTTGCAGGCAGAGTACAAAGGCAATGTTTTTATGATCTTTTTTTCTTTACAATAATTTCAAAATTATTTGGGATAATAATTTTGAAATTATTGTAAAGAAAAAAAGGATAATGATAGGATAGAATTAAGGGAATTGATTATTCCTTGTAGAATAATTTTACAAGGTGAGTAATAAAATTTTATCTTAAGAAATACGGACTCTCTAAGGACTTTTTAAACATCTTTGTAGAAAAAATGAATGGCTAAAATTAACACAGTAGTTTTGATTATGGAACTAACATCGATGAAATTCACTAAAATGAGCAACAAACTATTCAATTAAAAAATATGAACACAGAATATCACCAGTAACTACCACATATTTTCCCCTAGCAATGAAACTGTTACTTAAAAGGTTTTCTGCATGTTTCTCATGAAATTCTTATTCAAATACTTTCAATCCCCATCTGAAATACTTAATTTGCATTACAATCCGTATTAAGAAGAAGAAAAACATTACATTGCCACTTCATTAACAATTCAATTCCTTAAAAAGGTTCAGAACATAAATAAAGAAATCTGGAAAAAAATGTAAAATTTTATTGACTATTCAAAAACTTTTTTTCGATATTGTTCTTTTTAGAAATTTCAATGTCTAACTCTTTCAACAGTTCAATTTTTTCATTAATAATTTTTCTCAACTCATTAGATTTTTGAGCAGTGAAAAGTCTGGTTTCATCAGCTTGCTGAGCAAGTATATTTACATTGCATTCAAATTCAGCAATTCTGTTTTCTAAGACAGATCTATTTTTTTCGTGAAGAGACTGACGAATCAGATTCTAACTTTTTTTATGCCATTTCAGTTTCTTTATCTCTTAGTTCCTCCAAAAATAGACGGTAATTCGAATGGACTGTTGGTGCTGATATTCTCAGTTCTTTAGTAATGCTTATTGAGTGGATTCTGCCCGAATGCTTTAGAAGGAAGCCGTGAAATATATAACATTTCGTTCCAATTTTCCAACTCAATATTTTTATTAATGTTGAATCGTCTTTCAACAGATGCTTGTACATAAAAAAATGAAAATAATTTACGAATCCCTCCATTTTCAGTATACTTATTGCCTTCCAAAAAACAAAGATAAAAAAAACCTCATCCATTTTTATTTTTTTGCCGTTAAAATTCTTGAAATCGAGCAAAGGTGGTTAGACCATATTTTCCAAGAAATCTATTAGAACAGCATTACATTCATCTTTATCTGTTTGTCTTTTCTGATAGAAGTATTAAAAAACTCGTTTCATTTTGTTCTCACACTTAATAATATTACTCGACCAAATACTTTAATGAACTAACTGTTGCGCAATTTGTACTTTTTAGACTTGAATGGATATCATTATGTTATTACTTAAAAAATGATCAACAAAATCCATCTCATTTGGTATGAAAATCTTTGTGCATTGTAAGAAAGTTTGTTGTTAACATTAGTACAATGTTTTCGTTTAGGAAAAGTGGTTAAAACAGGGTGTCATTAAATGTCCTTAAAAGTTCCTTATTTTTTATGCTCCTTAAGAGCTTTAGCCGCTTATTTTTTTATGCAGGTGCTTATTTTTTTTTCTGAAGATAAAAAAAAAGAAAAAAAAACATTCCCCACCTTGTTTTGTTTCATCCTTCAAAGAAAATGCACCACAGAGAAGTGATGCTGGTTGCTGATTCATTTGCATTAGGAAGTCCAAAGGTTGAAAAAGTTTCTCCTATGACTGTGTATAGTATATTTGTGCGCGTGCAAGAAGAAAACATATCTTTCATTAGCTTAGCTTTTTTCTCATTCTTTTTTGTTTGTATTGGTAAGGAGAAAAAATTGTTTCTTTTCAAAGATAATTTTATATTTTCGAGGGAAATATGTAAAACGTGAATTCTAAATATGTCGAAAGTGTTCCAATGAGTCAATTTGTATAGAAAAAAATCAATTAAAAAAAACTTGTTTCAGTATGAAAGGATAACAAAAGGAATTTCTTTGGAAATTAAATTCCTTAAAAGAAAAACTTGGAAAGGATTTTCTTTCCTCAGAACATTCGTTTCTTTTGCTATTTCAGTCTATTTCTTGTAACATATTCTGAATCACCAGACGCATAATAAAAAAATTCCAAAACAAATTTCAACGTGAAAGCGTTTTCAAAGAATAAATGCTTTTGCTGTTTATCTTAAACAAAAATAAATAATGAAAAACAAAATAAAAAATATCTTTTTTTTGTTTGTGTGAAGTGAAGCGAGGGTAATTTTATCTTTCGTCTTGCATAGCAAGATAAGATATTAAGAATATTCATCACAATTCAAAGGCAGTTTTTTTTTATCTGCATTATATATGTTTGAGAAAAGAGACTTAATCAGATGGCCACTTGCCGAGCAAGTCTGGCTCAAAGGTCATTTGCCTGGGAAAAAGTGCGCCGTTTAAATTTCTATTTCAGCGTGAAAGAACAAAATCCTAAATATTTCAATCAAGAAAATTTGACATTAAGAAAAAGAATTGGATAATGATTGAAACTCTTGCTATTCAATTCAAAAATAATTTTTTGGAACGAAAGCGTATAGAATTCGCATGTTTAAACTTTAAATTTACTAACGTTGTTGGCGTTTAGTTCATGCACAGATTTATGCATTCTGCAAAGAAAAAGAAAAAAAAATCTTTTTAGTGAAAATGAATGCACAAATAACTGTGCAAAAAAAGAAAGTAAAGTAAAATATTTTAAAAAAAAAAAAGGTTTTACGAACTTGTTAAGAGCTAAATATTTTTTCTATCTAAGTGTTAATTTCTTATCAATAAAAGCTTTGATTTAATGATTTCTCTGATTACCCTGCTATCCTCCGTGGGATAATTGCGAATATCCTTCTGATATCTACTGAAAATATCATTTTGCGTAAAATGAGAAATAAACTTAAGCATGAATATTTATATTTTATGATGTTTTAAATAATTCGGGAATAAGAAAAAAAATCAGCGGAGATGGTCTTCCCAAAACTTTATCGTATCCTCTAATAAATGAGTTTCGCCCCCCCCCCCTCCTCCGCATAACATCGCGGGTGAGGCCGCGAATGTCATGTCAGATAGTTTGGTTTGGAAATATTGAACTTTGACTTGAATTTAGCATTTTTATTGAATCTATTGATTCAATAAAAATGCTGAAAAATGCTCAATGAATTGATCGCCTTTTATTGAATCTATTGATTCATTAAAAGGCGATCAATTCTTGGCATTTATCAGTAGGTACTTGAAAAATCTGATTTGTGCGCTTTAATCACGTTGTTGCTAACCAATAAAAACCAAAATTCGACACAAAACTACAATTGCAGTAAAAAAAAATCAAATGCCGAATTTCATATATTTCATTTCAATTTTTGAGCTATTGTGTTTGTGAAAATAGCAACCGAAAGAAAGTCAATCGCTTGGCGAATTTAGTTCCAAATTTGATAGTTGCACTTTAGATGCTAAATGTGTGCACCGAAATTTATCCATCTACCTCTCTTCATTTTTTGTAATTACCATATTAACGTATAGCTGGACAGACAGATATCCTCTGAATGAATTTTGCTCGATGGATTTGCACCACACATAAAGACCCTGCACCAGATTTCACCAGCCTATTCAGAACGCTTTTGAGCTATCCTTGTCACTGATAAACTGACGAGCAGACAGACATAATTATAAAAAAGTGTTTTTTGATATTTAACACACAGATTCGTCAAAATCTCAAGTTAAAATTTTTCGATGATTGCAATATTTTCTATATACTTCGTAAAGGGAAAAATTATTTTTTGGTAGGAAATTAATTTGTAATAACACAAATTGAATATGAAAATATTTGTTTCGGTTTGAAAAAAGTTTCTAACACGGATGATGGAAACTCGGTGTAATTCTAATTGAGCAGAGGACACTGGTTTGGTGAAAAATAGTTAAGACTTAAAAAAATTAGATATAGAAGTTCTGGGCATGCGTTTCACATTTCCACCAGAACAATTCTGTGATGCATTCCTACTAAACTTTCTATGAGGTAGACTGCATTAGCATTAAAAGAAAGAAAGAACTTCCACTTATTGATTAAGCAAAATGGGGGATATGATAAAAAAATGATGATCCTAGTCCCATAATATACATAAACTGAAGTAACACAAGTCATGGGATAGCAAATAGAAGTATACAGATAGTAGTAGTAACGTGTACAAAATGTATAAATGGGCAGTGTATTGGCAAAGTTTTCATTTGTATTCAAGTTATTCATAGAAAAAGGTTTCTGACGTGATTAAAGCCGCATGGCGGAAATTAACAGCCTTTTAACACGAAATGGTCAGTGGAGGTTGACGGATGGAACATTCCATTTCGGAAATCGTTAGAGAATTCAAAATTCTGAGATTCACAGTATCAGGAATGCGCTTAGAATACCTAATTTCAGGCATAACCTCCCACCATGGTCAACGCAAAGGGTGACCGCCAGCGACATGTGCGTAGAATTGACAGTGTTAATAGAGAAGCAACACAGTGTGAAATAACAAAAATCAATGTGGGATGTTCGAAGGACATGTCTTTAGGGCAGTGCTGTTCAATTTGGTTTTAATGATCTATGGTAATAGAAGAAAGTCTCAAGTGCCTTTACTAACAGCACGAGATCGCCTGCAGCGCTTCTCCTGGGATCGTGACCATATCGGTTGGACTCTAGATGACAGGAAAACTCTGTCTTGATCAGATGAGTTACGATTTCAGTTGGAAAGAGCTGTTGGTAGAGTTCGAGTGTGCCGCAGACTAAACGATGCCATGGAACAAAGTTGTCAACAAGACACCGTTCACACGAAATAGACTGGGCCCTCTTCTCTGAATGAATCGATAATTAACTGGAAATAGTTGTGTTCAGCTACTTGGAGACCACTTGCAGCTGTTCTTCTCTTTCATGCACCCAAACAACGATGGAATTTTTATGGACAATACACCATGCCATCGGGCCACAAATTGATTTGAAGAATATTCTGGAGAATTCCAGAGAATAATTTGGCTACCTAGATCGTCCGATATGAATCCCATCGAACATTTACGGCACAAAAGCGAGAAATAAGTTCTTGCACAAAATCCTGTATCGGCAACACTTTCGCAATTATAGATATCTTCAGAGGCATCATGGCTCAATATTTCTGCAGGGGACTTCCAAAGGCATGTTGAGTCCATGCCATGTCGACCTGCTGTACTTCTCATGGCAAACAGAAGTTCGACACGTTATTATGATTATCCGATTACTTCAGTCACCTCAGTGTATATAGCCTACCAATTACTCGTTTAATATTAAGTTATATTTTATGGCATAGAAAAATACGTGTTTGAATGCCTTATAGTGAAAATATTTACGATCCTTATTTCTTAAGTGCAGCATCAGAGATTTTAGATATTTGAGTCGGGGTCTAGTATTGTTGGTAACATATAAAGAAAACATTCTGTAACCCCCCCCCATATTATTAAATACTTTCAGTGATTGCTAAGTATTTCAGCTGTCTATCTATTCTTAATCGTCATCAATATTCATATTCGATAAAGTACCATTTTGCAATGCTTTAGCATTATCCTCTGTGATTATTATATTTCCGAAGCAGGCAGTCACAAAAGAAATGCTATTAATGATGCAAATACCCATACAAATCTGCCTCTTGGTAAGTATGCAAATAGATTGAGTGAAACCAAGTTGAAACACTTTGAACTGGAATTTCTAATAGCTCAAACTTCCGCCCTTATTAGAATTTCAATTTTCAGATGCATTTAAAGAGCGATACTAAGTTTTTAGTCGGTCTTCCAAAAACTCTGTCGAAGTTCGTATATTTCTGCAACTGACTTCAAAAAAATCTTTGTTTGATCAAATCAATATAATGAAAGCCTTAGTCAATTTAAAATTTATATTTACAGAAAGAGCTGAAAAGATTCACCTAACCCACAAAGTGAGTTCAATTAAAAGTAATATTTAAATGCTACTTTCAGCATTTTATCAAGAAACTTCGCTACAATTATACAAGATCGCTGAGGGTCAGCAACGAATTACATTCATATACACTTTATATGAATGGTATCGTAATGTGTGAATTTTTAATATTAGTATATAAAGCACAACATTCATGCTTTTATTCCATTTAAATACATAGTAATATTTTCTAATTATTTTCGTAAGTAAAAAAATCTTATTGTTGAGATCACAATTACTATTACGAATCTGTAATATTGTTTCCTGGCAATGTTATTCTTGGTACTGGAAAAAAATTACGAATCGTTTTAATGGATGCTTCAATGCTCCCCCCCCCCACACACACACACTCTGGTGACAAATGGGAAGTTTCTGGGAAGTGCAGATTATAAAAGACATCTCTATCAGAAATGAGACCTGAGATATCGCGTCTTCTCGATAGAAAATATAAAATAAATAAAATATAATATAATTTTCTGAATAAATCTCCGGAAGAAGAATTGGAAAATTCCCACCTTTAAAATGGGAAACGGGAAGGACCTTTTACAATTATAAAGGGAATATTAGAATTTTTACCTTCCACTTCCGCCATACGACTGGCCGAGAGGTATTGCATGCTCTCGTCTTTTTCTTCAGGCACGGAATAGGCCGAGGACCGCCTTTGCCTCATTTGAAGCTGAAACATTCCACGAAACACTTTAAGGAGGATGATTATAAAATTTCAGAAAAATAGTGATGAAATTAACTATTTATAGACTTAACTTTTTAAAACTAGTAGCATTCTGTATTGAAATAATAGATGAATATTATACTGAAGTTTTTAAAAATGCACACAAAACAGTGTTAATTCCTGTGATAATTTCTAAAAAATAATACAAGAATGAAATGAAATTACAGTTACCGATAATAATATTTTCTTCGTTTATTGCCATCCATCAAAACTGGAGGTGAAACTTTTCGGTCATTTGTTTCGATAGCGAATCAAGGGACGTTAAGAGTGTCTTCTTAATAGTTTTGCTTCGGCATGCGATGATGTAGGCCGAGGTGGCCTGGTGGTAAAGTCTCGGTAAAGTCGGAGGGCTGCAGGTTCGAGATCCGTACCCACCGTTGAACCTTCGTGTAAGCGGATCTGATGCACATTAAATCCGTCGGGACCAAACGTCCTCCCTCTGGTATGGTGCTGAAGTTTAGAGAGAGGCTTCCAGCTCAGCTGTCGTCTTTGTCATCTTACCTCGGTTAAAAATTGTGACGTCCGTCCCAAAATGGCCTTAAAGTTGCTTTAAAACGGGAAGTTAATATAACTAAGCTCGGCTTACGATGACAATGACTTGTTTCGTATTTTAACATTCGATGTTTAAATATTCCTTTCGTCTGTGTAAAATGTATCTGAGTATTAAATGATGAACCTTAGAACATATTATTCTTTGACGGTAAAAGGAAGTTTTTCTTTTTTTAAACGAGTGAACTTATCAGTGACACTTGGATCAATGGGAACAGAGCAGATGCGTCGCGAAACATTGAGATGCCTTATAAGCGAATAGCTAGAATAAAAATTTAATAATTGGGAATTTCGGTTCTATAGCACAGTCCTCCTTCATTTGGGTTTTTCCTACATGTACAATAAATATTTATTGTATTGTATTAAATAAAGGCAGCATTTTTCGTGTACTATGAAAACATTATGCATATTAATGTTCTAGTAAAAAATTTCATTACTTATGTACATTGAATGCATTTAGATAAAATACATATACTGAAATATCACCAAAATAGGGATAGAATAATTAAAAGACTTACTACGATTCCAAAGAATTATTTTAGTTCTTCGTTATTTGACTTTTTTACTTTATAATGTCCACAAATGTGAAATAATTATTCATCTGAATGATTTAAATCGATGCAAAATCTCCTTTGAAATTTTTTCAGAAGAATAAAATGTTTGCATATTGAAAAAAAATGCTTTTAAATTCAATAAAATATACCTAAAATTTGTAGATTTGTAAAAGTGGCATTTTACAAAATCTTTCACCTTCAGCTTTTAAAATTCTTCTTATCAATTAAACACTACTTTTATTTTAAGAGTCTTTTGAAAAATAATTTAGTGCTCCAAAATTGTTTTTCTCCAATATTGAAACAAACCTAAGTGATGAACATGGGGATTAAACAAAGTTGCTCGCTTTTTTAAAAAGACTTCTCAGGCGTATGGTCTCAACTAAAATTTCATAAAGACCTGAATTTACCTTAAACAAAAACTCCATGGGGTATATTATTATTCATAAAAATAAATTGGATCCAGATAGAACTTTTGTGTGCTTATTTTCATTCAAAAATTTGTTTTTTTATTTTGACAAAGTACTTTTCAAATTTTAAGTACCACAACATTCTCACTACTTTCTTTGTTTGTGTAGGTTCTAAAAAATACGCAATATGAATTTCTAGTTCTCAATAAAAGCAGAGTCATTAGAAAATGATATAATACTTCACGAGCGCACGTTTGTAAATTAGATTCCATGAAAGTATTTGCTTTTTACGTCGTAAGTTGGCAGCAGTTTCTCTCTCTCTTTCTCCTCTTCACCAAAAAAAAAATGAGATGTTTGCCATCTTCGTGGGTATTATCGTATTTCCTCTAAATGAATAGGAACATTTTAACTCCATAACATTTTTAATAAATGTTGATCGAGGTATCAGCTGGATGAGTTTTTTCTGCCATGCTTTCCCGGGATATTTCTTTCTTTCTCTTTTTTACAATATCTAATTCTACAGAGTATAATTATTGTGCTATTATATATTTTGCTGATTCCAGAATGTATCTGCGCATTGGATTATGAGCAGTTTGAACTATTCATTTGAATTCAGTGACAATGGCCAGCACAGAAAATAATTTATTGTTCAAGTCAACTAGCATTTAGTTTATTGAGACCTGCCTTTTGTTGTTTTAGGTTTTTAATAAAAAAAAAACAAAGTACAAAAGAAAAGCGCTGCATGGGCTCACGTACTTGAATGTCAAAAGTCGTCTGAGCTTGAAGATAGGCTGTGACATCGTGAACCTCTCTTCTAATGCGATGGCTGCTCTTTTCAGAATTCGGCATCAGAGTTAAGGAGGAGATGCCACCTGGAAGAAAAATGTTTTTTTGTTGTTGTTTTTTCAATGAAATTCAAAGATGTAAAATAAAGAAGGCTAGCATGCACTAATCTATATCAGACATCTTTCGAAATAAGTAAGAACATTCGAAGAAGATAGGCTGTTACATTCAGTAAGACGATCTTCATTATTTCTATTTCTTTATCTCAAGATTTATCCAATGCATCTTAAGCATTAGCCGAGTGGTTTCCGGTAACAGACTTGAGAGCAATAGGGCATTTACACACGGGGCAAAATCCATTCACTTTCATGAAACTCTGATTAGTAAAAATCTTGGTGGAACTAAAAGACCGAAGCCAATCAATAAATAATAAATAGAAGGAAACCACAGCTCTAAACTAGTTCTTAAAAATAAAATAGAATCCGAAGGCGCAAGTAGAAAATGTTTGGTAACAAGATATTCTTTTTTGTTCTTAAAAAGGTTTTCAAATGGGTTTTTTTTTAATTTTCTTTTATCTTAACTATATTTTTGAATAAATAAAAAAATGATGACTTCATTTAAAAATTTAAAAAATAAAACTTCATTTGAAGGAAAATTGACTGTAAAATTAAAAATAAATATTTTTATTTCGAATAACAAATATAAATGAACGAATATCGTTATAGACTGATTTTTTTTAAAAAATTAAAGATTATGTTTACTGCGTATAAACTTTCTAAAAAATTTTATGTGCTAACAATAACTTTGTATCGAATAAAATTCAATACAATATTCTGATGAACGCATTACTTATTTTATAAATAAAAGTCGAATGTAGTATTTATCCAACAAATGGGCACAAATCTTCACTAAATTTTCAGGCAGATTTGAAGCTTGAGTTACGTCTTAGATGTTTATTTCCCAACTGACCTGAATCTAATGTTTTAAATAAAGATTTTTAGAATTTAAAAAATAAAATGGAATAAAAATTTATGTATTTTCAACAACATGTGCGAAAGAGAATTCAAGTTTTCTCCAATACTGCGCCAATGAAGAGTAATAGTGAGATTTGCTTAAAATTTTATAGAAGAGCTCTTGTTAACAAAAGCGAGAATTGATTAAAATTTGCTGATATTTCGAAAGTCTAAACTGTAAAGCAAGGAACATGAATTGAAAATTCATGCAATTTCTTTTTCCCTGCTATAGGGTTTTATCAAGTATGTTTTCTTAAAAAATAAAATCAACTTTACAACTGTTGCTACTAAAATACAAAAGCGCTTTTGCTTTCATTTTAAGGCTACCTATTTATTCGGATTCAAAGTGGAATCTGCCAAGATGACAATGGTGGAAAGGTTAAATATCTATACGGAATGTATCTGAGGAAAATCAGGCGCGTTGTCAGTGTGCTTTTAGAGAATGTCGATCGAAATTTCGATGACTCGGTTGTTATTGCAAGACGATCTTCTACGATATAATGAAACAAAAATGCAAGAAACGGGACATTTTCACAAAAGCATTGCGTTCGAAAACTTTCCTTCGAATACTATTTTCGAAACGATGAAATGAGCCATGCCTGTTTTGGTGGGGGAATATCTTGTGTATTCATGGTTTTGAATCGTTTAAAGATATTTAAAAGCATCGGCTGAATTCATTTCAAAGGTCTATAAAACTATTTAAAGCATGAATTCTCGTTAATATCCTTATTATGAATAATTTTTTCTTCTTTTATTATAAATTTGTTAAGAGACAAAAGATTTTATCATAAATTTGTACTTTCACTCAAATGGTATTAAACAAGTTTCCATTTATTTTATAACGTTATTTTTGAAACGCGAGTCGTCCTTGGCTGCTTCCTGTTCTCAAACAAATTTTGAAAAGTTTTATTTTTTTATACAAAAATATTATATAATATTTTTTTATAAATAATAAATTGTAAAAATAAATTGAAAATTTCTTCCGTAAACTGGGACAAATTTGCTGTATTTTTGCTTTCTTTTAGCTGTTTTATAAAAAAAAAAAACAGTATAAAACTAGTTGAAAACCATCATAAATCCCTTGTCTCGATTGCCAGTTTTACATCTACAGGAACATGACAATTTAAGTCAATATGTAAAAGTTAAAAAAGAAAGTGTAGGTAAAACTACTCTGGAAAAGGGCCAAATTTGCCAACTGTAGGAAACCAATCACAATTCACCAAAAACATTAAAAAAAACTTTTTAAAACTATGAAAACACTTTATATATTTGTATTAAATCTTTACTGTAAAAACATACATCGAAAAATATTCAAAATATAAAAATTGAAAGATTTAAAATTCACAAACCTCAACGTCAAAAAAATGTACAGTTTCCCTAGAAAAGGTAAATTTTATTTTATAGGTTTTCTTTGTAATAAAGGTCACTTATGGGCATAATAGTTTGTTTATTCAGTGAAGTTTCATCATGCACATTTGAGAAGCAAAATCCCTTCTGTCATTTGCACGAACTCCCTGTCTTTATGTAATTCAGTAAGTTTATCAACAATAATCTCCACGCTCTATTCCCCAAGAATTTTACAGCAACAAATATTCCACGATTTTGTTTTGAAGAATTATAACACCAATCTTCTGATTCATGTTAAGCTTCACTAATGCATCATGTTCGTCAAATGTGCCAAGTAGAGAAGGTGCCAAATTAAATTTACCATTGCTGTTCTGTTCATTCCTTTAATTGTTCCTCTATTTACGAGCCCTTCCCACCCAATCCCAATTTCACTTGCTATAGAAATACTTGGAAAATATTGCATTTCATCTACTTTAAAATTGTAGAATCTGCCGCATCGAAGAATTTAAGAAATTTTTCACGAAGAAACATTCCCCAGATTGCAAAAATAAGGACTTGTTCGAGGATCTCATCTTTTTCGTCACTATTCAATAAAGTCTGGAGTTTCGGTTTCTTCGAATGGAGAAGTTTTTCCACCGGGAATTTCATTACTAATCACTGTAGAGACAGTAAAATCTAATCATAATTTGAAATTTGTAGTTTCCTAATTTGTTCCTAATGTGTCTTAGCATATGAAATTAAACTGAAATGTAAATTAAAATTTCGATCTAAGTGCGATTCTGAAATGGAATTATATGCTTATTTAAGTAAAATAAATAGTTCTTATTGATGTTTGAATGAATCGTCTATTCGAACAATTTAACTTGATTACCAAAAACACTTGTTCAACAAGAATTTAAAACAAAAGTGCTGATAAAACTTATTAACGACGTATACAGGTTGAAAGAGGTTATCATTGAACATATTGTTAATCTTTGGTAATAGCTATGAAATTATTGGTACCTTTATTGCTAGGTTCAGGAATTTACTAAGGAACTAACTATCATTAAAAAAAAAAAAAACTGGCAAAGTTGTCCCTTTTACGATATGTTCCTTTAAAAACAAAGTACTCTTTTCAATTTTCAAAAAAAAAAATGATTTAACCTCAAAAATGTTTACTAGCAAAAAACAGCAATCAGTGGAAATTCCAGTGGGCAATTCTGACATTATTTATAATTACAAATTTATTCCCTCTCTCAAATAAAATAGAATATTTATGTTTGAAGTTTTTCTTTTATGTGGTTTTACATTTTTTAGAATCAACTGTTATTGTTTATAGGAACAGCAGTTATTTTATACTCAACGAATTCGAATTTGCTGATATTGCTAATAATGGAATATTTATAGCAAATTTTTTTGCAATTCTTCATAATGTGTCAACAATTAACAAGCAGCTGTGGCCGCACTTACTGCTCTGGACCAGTCTGCCTTCTCGGAATATCTGCACCTGCTCCAGTTTCAGGTCCATCTTGTCCGGATCGTTGACAGCTGCGCTGGGAGCAAGTTGCAGAATGTCCCCTCCGGTTACGATTTTTTTCACCACAACTGTTGGTTTGCTCAGATTCGCAGCACTCTCGGTGTCGGCACTGAGACTGGCCTTCTCACCGTTCACTCTGTCGGGAATGAAAAGAAGACGACATTTCGCAACATAAAAAACTTTGTCCTGTTCAATTTTCATTCAGCGATGACATCCGAGAATGAAAAGTTCGAGCAAATCATGAAACGCCTTCTGCACCGATGGCTGCCAAACTTTGAACCGGCAGTAAATTTAATTTTATTGTAGTTAATATTCAATTTCAAGAATCTTCCCTTTCTCTGATTCATTCATGACCAATAAAACTATTCGAAAATTCTTTAAATTCATTTGTTGCAATAGGTGTTGTTGCAAAATGCTGATTAGCAACTTGTTGTTAAATGAAAGATTCATTTTTTTCCTTCTCTTTTTTCCCCCTAAAGTTTAGATTAATTATATATTTTTAATGAAAGAAATTATAATTAATAATTATGGAATAACTTGACTGCAAAACTTTCTTGCATACTTTCTAATAAATGCAGTTAACTAACAGCATGCCATTGGCAGACAATAGTTATGAAAAATCCAACGGGCTATCTTTGGGGATTTTTTTCTTTTGCGGATTAATCGCTGGGATGCGATTAAAACTAAAATACCAGAATACAGAATGTGTGTTTTGGATGCCTTCTTTTCGGCCGATTAAGACCAAATCGTGGCGCAGAACTAAAATGACAGTTACAAAATCACGGACTAAATTCCACTTAGTTAAATTACTGCATTTTGAGTATCATGTTCCTATACTTGTAAAAGAAAAGACCGTAAGACAGTCAATCTTTTGACTGGTCTGGTCTCAAATTTGATACTTATCTGTTAGATATTAAATCTATGTACCAAATTTTATCCATCTATCTCTCTTCGTTTCGTAACTATTGTGTTCATTTATATTTGGGTATCTAGACAAGTGCAGATATACTTCTTTTTACTTTGAATTTCGTTCAAAACTAGATGGAAATCTATACATTTGGAATGTAGATTATATCCCAAATTTCATTTTTAGTTCAAAGCGTTTTTACATTATTGTGTCCAAATGAGACTTCGGTAACATTTCAAGTTCAATTTTTTTGACGATTACGATGACTCTTTGTAATACGAGAAATTACACATTTATTCATGGGTCTTTTCTAAGGGTTATCCCTTTATGTTTTGGCTGCTGTTGCAGTCATGCCTTATTCGAGCAACAGCAGCCACTTCCAACCGAGTGAATGTTCAAAACTTTTGCCACTCCAATAAAGCATTTTTATTTATCACTCAGTTCCCAGTGAAGGAATGAAATTACTTTTGTGGAAATCTCGCTACAAAAACTGGATACTCCATACATAAATATTATAATTTCATCCATTGCAACCCAAAACCTTTTACAATCTTTTGCGTATTAAAACAGCGCGTGCATTGAATTATGGAATATTTTACATTTAAATCTTCATTTAAGAAAAAAAATGAAACAAAATGATTAGATGAACATCTGAGGTCTTTCGATATAGATAAAAAATAATAAATGTCCGAAATAAAACGCAACGTCTAATTAGGATTGATAGGCTCCATCTTCCGACATGATGAAACCAAAATTGGGTTATTCTCATGCATTTTTTGACTGAAAATGACGGAATCACTTGTCTCATTCGAAGAACAGGAAAAAAGCTCCTTGCAAGCAAGAGAGGAACGACCGTAAGCCCAGCACTCTTCTTTCCTTAGATGGCTCTACTTTAGAATATTATAATCAAAATTATTAAAGGAATGATCGAAACCATTACAAAACTTAAATCTTCTAATAAGTGGATAGACATTTACGTAAAGTCGTGTAAAAAATTCGTCATTTTAATCAAAACTTTGCAACACAATTATTTTCGCTTGATACTGAAGATAGATGAAACCTGTTTAAACAGTATGTTCAAGTGCAGTTATGCTTGGGTGAAGGCGCAAACAATGTGCCGATGTGAAGGATGACACGAGCGTATTCTCTTTGCGCCGAAGCACAAATATGTCTTCACACAACCCAAGTTCTGTTTTAACTAAGGGAACTTTCTTGAAACTTGTTTTATTAAATGAAACATATAAAAAAACTATCTTTTAATATGATTTCGTTTAAAAAACGGTTGCACCTTCAAAAAATTGATTTTTTTTTCAATTTTAGTTTAATAAAATAGGGGACATTTCACTGAATGCAGAAATGTATCATTTGTGTAGCTTTGAAAATCGAAAGTTTATAAAGTACTTTTTAACAATGAATCCAACAGGAGCTCTTGTCATAGAAAGATAGTTTTTTTTTTTTGTTTTTTTCCCCCTTTCTCGAAACTTGTGTTCTACTCATCTCGGTAAGTACAAAACAAAAGTCCCTTAATCACGAAAATACTGCGTATTCCACAAGGTATTCAGCGTCTAATATTTACAAATTCGGATCGAACACGTCAAAAACGAGTATTTTGATGTATTGCGTATGGGGTCCCCGAATATAGCGTCATACTCTGCTTAGACTGTTACAAACACATAAAAATACTTGTCTCAACTGTTCTATCCGAATCTATAAATATTAGATGCTGCATACCTTATGGATACCTGCATACGCTGTATTTATAAACATTATGTGCCTGTAAAACCTGTTTTATTCTATGCAACAATATTAATATCTAGAGTCTATTTATCAAGCAAAATATCATATATTTATTAGAATTTCAAGTTACTTCATAGTACAATTCCATTTCAACTACACAACAGTTATTACTTTTTTAATTTTATTGTAAGCATATTTAAATGAAAATAAGTGCATCGTAATTATTAAACCGATGCTTATACATAATGCTAGTTTTTGTGTGATTTTACTCGCAATTATTTTTTCTGAGTGTATTGATTTGTGCTTATGAACTGAAAGGTATCGTATCACAACACGTACTTGATTTACCATTAAAAAGCACATTCTTTAACATACAAATATTTTTTTATGTTTTATAATAAAATAATTCATTCTGTATATTTGTATTTTTTTAATAAAATTTTAATTTTTTTTCCGAAATATATCCCCTTTATTTAAATTGAAATTTTGGCCATTTTACTGTTAAGAATGTCCCAATACCCATAAAGAGACATCTAAATTTATCAACAATAAAATCGCGAGATAACTAATAGTCCAAAGAGTCCTTCTCAATTTGACTGTAAATACCGAAACGGAGAACGAATATTAATCCTAATGCGAAGTCGTAATTATTCAATCCTAACTCAATTCTCAGATACTGTTTACTCGACCATCCCAAGCACCCTGTGATAAATAGTCTCTCATTTGAAGTGTCTCGTGTTTCTCAAACTTATTGTATATCAATCATGCACATAGGGTTAAATAAGTTGTCAGTTCTAATCCTGCATTTTGCTTTCATTTTTCAGTAGACTACATACTCAGACACTACCATGATCTTTAGTCTAACAGATTTTTAGATTTTACAAAGAAGGAATTGCTGAAATCAATTTAAACTGAAAATTAGTCTTATAACTAATATTAATTTTATTAATAATTATGGTTAATGATTTATGAAAATAGATATGTCACTTACGAAATATTATAGTTAGAAGTGTGTTCTCCAATGACTGATTTTTCCACAACTCTCTGATCGGAGTTCAGCTGAGTGGAAAATGCGTCCACGAGATGCCTCTTGAAATTTTTAACTCTGGTATCGACTTCGTTCTCTGCGAAACGGATCTCGGGAATCGATCCATTCGCCAACTGGACGAACTGGAAAGGCTTCGAATAAAGGGAGTTGTACTCACTCATTTCCAAATCTGAAGAAAAGAATTGTTTTGGAAAACTTATTGCTCAGAGATTAGTATTATTGCTCAACTTTATATTTTTGGGATTATCAAAAGCTATATAATGATAGGCAAATCAAAAGCGATTTTACTACAGACACTGCATTGACTGGACTCTGAAGAAATAGTATCCCAATCTATTCCAGAATTTATTTCAATTTCTTTCTCGAAATAGTTTGTGATATAGACTAGAAGTAAATATAATTCAAAAGTCACAATGCTGTTTTTCATTTTCCGGGCAATCCGGGAATTCCGATTGTGTGACAACGTACTTCATTAGAGATGATTTAGGTACAACTCGCAAATCCCGAAATAAAGAATTTCGGATTGAGCTCAACATGAATTTCGAGTCGGACAGGTTTGACCCATGTAGCCATCAGTTTTCCATTAAATCGTTACTTAATTAAATGGTCACAAATTTTGATTCAAATTGAGAAGCTGATTAGTAACCGAAAATTCGGATTCCATATCAAACGATTTTCTGTCATAATTGAAATAAAGAGTCAATTCTCTCTGTTAAGCCACCGCCCCGTTTGTGATGTGACAATTTTCAGAGCAGGAGGAACGATTATCTGTGGAAGCTCTGCATTCAGTAATTGTGATGATTCATTTTGTCAGTGCGGCTGACCTCCGTGGTATTCTAGGAGACAGTGTTTCGAGAATTCCATCAGAAGGACCACAATAACTTGATTTCCCAATGTTGCTTTGAGACTGCATTTCTTTATACAAAATTGGCGTGTCTGTTTGTATCTGGGATATCTTTAAAGATTAAGAACTTTGGACACGTTCTGCATATTTTTGACCTTCAATAGTAAAGATGTATAAGAAAAAAAAATGGGGGTGGAGGGGGTGCATGCTGCAATTCTTAAATTGGGCATTTATCACTCTTTCTAGATTAATGGGACAGAGGACAGAAAATTTGCTGCATCTGATGATTCACAAACATTTTATGAAAGGGCGACGATTTTTGAAATAAAATGCATACTTCTCACCAGAAACAAAGAATATTTCTCTCCTTATTATAATATCGTGATTAAAAATAGTCAGTAAAATCAATTTATCTTATCCATTAAATTTAAACACTAACTGAACCTAAATTTTAAAAATCCATTATTGTACCTTCAGTGAAGGAATTATTATTTAAAATAATAATGTAAGAAATTTTATAAAAGCACTTAACGATGTATCTTAAAATGAACTGAATATGAAATAATTAAATAATTATTTCAAATTAATAAATAAAATTTCTTATTATCACTATTGTAATAATTAATAAGAAGAAAATAATTTAAATTATCAATATGAAGATTATATAATTTAAATACTTCTTGCAGTTTTAAGAAATATACAATATTTGTGGAGAAGTGCTAATCTTTCGAACTTTAAAACTACGATATATATTTATACAAAATCATAATAGCCTCGGAGATTTACTGCGGTTCTCTGATTACAATAATCGCTCTTTTTTGAAGTGAAGTAAGAGCAGATGCGATATTCAGAGATGAATATTCAGTTCTCTTACCTTCCTCGGGCTCTTCTGTCGGAGGAGCTTCAGTGGGTTCGGGGTGGGACGCTCGAGTCACTTCGGGCTGCGGCTTGGGCTTGCGCCCGAATACCCGTTTGAAGAAGTCCTTCACTTCGGTCCAGGATCTCGAGAAGAATTCCTTTGCGCCTCTCTTTTCTCTCACCATGGACTGCATTTTACTAAGATGAAAAGTTTCTCAGTGAGTACAAAATTAAATTTTTACAAAAAAAAAAAAATCACAACACATCAATCATTTAAATAGTTTCCCGTGAGAATCTAAAACATAAAAAATCGGCGTATCTACAAAATTAAACTGATTGTATTGAAATCTCGTACGGAAAAACGTTACGACTCTACATCCTCATGATTAAAATCTGATGTTCACTGAATGAGTAGTCGTATGGGAGCTTTGTCGGCTGTCCTATGGGAGTCACATATAATAAAAGATTCGTAAAGTGATGGATAAAAATGAGATTGCTTTTCAATTGGGGATAACCTATCTGTCGACAGAATCGTTTGCATTGTGAACATATGATAGAGTATGAAAGAAGTTGCTGCATCTGGCTGATGGAAGTCGGTGTCTATACTAGAGAATTATTTGTCTATTAAACAACGCAATTATATGATTATGTTAGCAGGGGTAGATGATTAAAAGTGGATTTCGCTGCCAAAACGGCAGTGATCAACCAAGAACAACTGCTGTAAACCCGCGAGCCATACTGAAGTTACCAAAAAGGCCATTGATGTCATCTATTCTCGCGCTGACCTCCCTCCCGTATTTTCTTCTCATACCTTTGTATCGTCGAGACTGATTGCAATGACACTAAAATCCATCTGCTAGGAACGCAGCTGACTGGGAAGGAAGAGTATTTAATGAAGAGTCCAGCATTCCCTAATGACCAGCGTGAACCCGGGGGTGCTCCTCTCTTTATGACCCGTCCCATTACATCTTTGATGCCGAGTTATTTCGACATCATTACGTGCCCTTCTCGCACACTCGCAGTAAAGCGGAACATAACGAAATTCTAAAGTTTGTCGTCCTGCCCTTTCCTTTTGTTCATGTTATGCTTACTTTTCAAGGAGACAGTGCCCACCCGCATGCGCACACTTTGCTATGTGTTATCTTTGGTCCTTTCTTAATGCACGTTCATATCATCAACCCATTTTTGTTGCATTGAGATCATTTCTTCTTGGAGCCTTAGAATGAACAAGCAAGTAATACAAATCTAATTAAACGGGAATTTTAGATTTTGAAAGATACATTTATTTTTAGTGAAAGGTATCATTAACTCGTTTTTTTTTTTTAAATTCTCTATTATGTTCGTATTTGAAAAATAAATGAATGGCAGGCGATAAGAATGGTGGAACGTTTTCATTTTAACTGACTTTGGAATGAAATCTTTTCCTGAAAATTCAAGCCATCTTGCCTCTGAGGTAGGCGACTCTTGCAAAGCTGCTAAGATCTCGTTTCTGGGACCGGAGGGCTGAGTCCATGGATAATCGACCTGCACATGGGCCAAAGTTAAATCTGCTGTGGGTCCAACGTCCCTTTACTGGTGTAGTAGGACATGGGAATGTAGAGAAGATTGGCGAGTTTGTTGTCTTCCTCGCTATTTGACGACAGTTTAACATGACGGTCCCAGGATAGTCCTCATATTGCTCCGAAATGGAATGTTAATCTAGCGAAATGAAGCTGAAGCTGTATATTTTGCAATAAAGGCATAATGTGAATATGATTATTTTGCGAACGGAAGCACAAAGTGGCTGCTCTTGTTATTTAACATTTAAATGTTTACTGGTTTGCAGTCAGCTGGAAAGTCATCGCCTCTTTTAGAATATGTTTTCATTTGTGGCTCTTGTATAAAAAATATCCTAAGCCCAAGCGATTTGAAAATAAATGAAAGCAATGGGGCTATTCAAGTGTCTATATGCATGTATATACCTCCTGTTAAACGACCTGATCGAATTTAACAAAACGTTGCTCACTTATTATTTAAATCAGGAGGAAGAATTCTGTGAACTTTCAGAAATTAATTAGATATTTAATTCATCAGAAATTAACCGAAATATCGCCAAAGTAACTTCGGGCGAAGTTATCTCAGAAGAAATAGTTTTAATTCGTCCAGAAATTCTTAATTTTCATATTTTAATTATATCACTTTTCTTTCTTGCAATTTTTTATAGTTTAAAAAAAATTAAATTCATTAAATTTTATGTTTTTAAAATACTCAACCATTATTTTTTAAATTTCTGCTTTACATTAATACGGTTTTTTTCTGAGGTGGGTTTTTTTTTTTTTTTTTTTTTTATAATAGTGGTTTAATATTGCTTAAAAACATAAAGTCCATCGCTCAAGCGGAAAAAAGAAAAGTAAAGCTCTTGCGAATGAATGAAGCAGAGTTTCGACGATAGCAGCGCCGTCAAGTTGTGAGAAATTATACAACATTTTGCTACTTTTTCTACATAAATTGCGAAGAAATATTTTCCACAACATGTTTACACCATCTTAAATTTTACCTTTCCAGTGATACCAATTTAATTTTGTGCAATTTTACTTTCATTAATAGTCAATTCTTTAGAAAATTTAACACGGATGATTTTGAAATCAGAAAATTTATGCATATTTTTTACTGGGCAACTTTAAAACTTTGAAATGTTATACAACTATTCTTTTTTTAAAAAATTGTCTTACTTCTAATTTATAGATTAAAATGTACAGGTATGTTTTGTTTTAGAAAGGGTTTTGTATATTATAATATTTTAAACAAAAACAGTTTTTTGATTAAAAATATCATATCTGAAAGGATATTAATCCCAAACGGGGATGGGTGCATTAACGAGTCCTCAGTAACAGGTGTGGTATATTTAATGCATTTCATGTGAGAGCAAATTTCTTTTCTTACTTTCTAGAATCTTTTACGGAAAACATTATTTGATTTAACTACTTTTTACCAATATAATTAATTAAACTTATGTGACCCCTTTTTCTTTAACTATCATCAGTAAAACTTTAGACCTTAAAATAGCCAAAGTTATTTGAAAGGTTTTTTAAATATTTGAAAATAATTTGTAGCCTCCAATGTTTTTTTTAAAAAAGCAATTATGTTGAAGTAAAATATTCTGAAAAAAGAAAATTAAATTACAATCCATTTTTTTTCATAGTAAAACGCATCGGCATTATAATTCAACCTGTTTTAAAACGTCTAAAAGAAAATTCACATAATTAATGCTACTTACTTCTCATTATTTTCACTTATCTGAAGATTATCAATTTCTACTCTGTATTTTAAGGCTTCAGATCCGTACTTTCCCCCACTGTCATCTGAAAATACAAAAAGACGATTATTTCTTGAAACGGGCGGGAATGATCGTAATCAGAATCGTGAATAATGCTCTCTGTTCCAATCACCTCCTAAACAATGAAGTGTGACATCGGCACTTAGAACGATCTGCCCTCCCATCATTCCCCAGAGGTCCGTGATGCTGGAATAGAGAAAGTGCTGCGGCTCTCTCACCTGAAATGAAAAGAGTCGAGGTGTCAGATTTGGAAGCATTGGTGCATCGAGTGGCAAATAAAGAAAAACGATGATTAAACTTGCAGCTATCAAACAGGGGACAGCTCATTTTCACAAAATATTTTGGAGACCGGCAAAACTTAGAATTTTGCAGGAATTGCTAGTAGCTTTGTGATTATTTAGATTGAGGTCTGCCATAGATTTGAGCGCTGATCGGTGAAACTAGACTTTTGTTATAATAAAATATCGCTCTGAAGTAGTGCATGCGGTTATAAAATATTTATTTAATAATAATTGCGTATGTTACCTCGGAATGATTTTTTTTTCAAATCATAAGTTTTCGGCTATTATCAACCTATTGTTACATGGATACTTACATCTGTAAGAGCAATGCATGAAAACGGGCTCAAACAATTTCAAAGAATTTAATAAACAACCAATTGTACAATACACTACACTTACAATTACACAACAGCAATTCTACATTTAGCCAATACTTCAATTTACAGCTTAACATAATTAATTCTTGAGGTTGATAGGTTTACATACTCACAGTCTTGCAGCCTACCATCGTACAGCGTGGATTGGCAAAGAGGTCGGCGCTTAGTGGGCGCACTTGCATTATTAGAGAATGATACAGTTCGAGGGGGTTGGGTGGTGCGTTGGTATTATCAGAGATTATTACACATGTTATTTCATCATTATTTTATGTATAAACATCACGGAACAATAAAATGACAGCCACTTTAATGAATCACTTGCATTAAAGGTACTTACAGATAATTTTATAACATGTAATATAACTTGTCATGAGTTTTATCTTGCAATAAAACGAAGGAAGGTGAAGATGAACCGAAACAATTTTGAAAAGAAGACGAAAATGTTCATCTCAAATACAGAGATGAGAGATTTACGCAATATTATGAAATGGATGGCAAGTAAGTAAGCTATGCTGAAAGATATAGACAAACAATAATAGAGCATGTTGATTTATTTTTTTTAAAAATAAATATTTTTCAACAAAAGAACGGCATTTATTTATTATTATCAACAGGTTTTGAATCACACCCCAACGCAGTCTCAATAATTGGATGAAAGTATGAAAATGGTCCTTATAGAGAAGAGATTGAAATGAAATGTATGGATTAAATTTACTACTAACCAGATTTCCAACGATGAAGATTTTGAAAATGTAGAAGTATTCAAATTGATAACCTTTGAATATAAAAAAATGTAAAAGATTCATTGTGATGAGGGATGGAGCGTCTCAATTTCCAGGAACTGCTCTGCAAATGTTATGTTGCGAGCCTTTTATAAACGTACACATTTCAGAATTAATCAGCAACCACGGGTGATGCTGACGGATATGAAGATTGTCCTTGTAATATTTATACAGTAGTAAATTATAGAAAACGTGGAATATGCAATAAGACGAATGTCATTCTGTTACAAGAAGCAGAAATCGGAAGTTTTTTTTTAATGATTAATCACTGATTGTCAAACTGACTATTTCATTCAACTCTAGAAATATCTATTTCATTTGCTTCTTTTCCAATGACTTTGATATCCTTAGTTTCAAGCGCAAATCTATTTGTACCAGAAAGTTTATTAAAACCAGAAACTCTTTCAAAAGCCAGTGAAAATGTTATTTTTATTATTGCTGAAGTTTCTTGAATTTACCGTATTCCCTGTTGTCATTGTTATTTAGCTGTTAAAAAATGGCATATGAAAAGAAAAAAAAAGCATTTCAAATGTTTTAAACATTTATGTCATTCCATTTCTCCATTTTCATTCATCTCTTTGAACACAGTCATTTTTTAAAAAAGTACTTTTATCGTGTAAATTTAAATATGCGTAAAGCAATTTTTACTAAGACATGTCAGGGATATTACACACTGGAAAAACTCATAAGCCAGTTCCACAACAGTTGAAAAGAGTGTAAGGAAGAAATATTAAACCGTTTGCACATTATTTAGTTGATGAGATCTCGTAAAACAAAAGAATGGATCCTGTGTGAAGGAAACACTTTCTACAGAAAAAAAGGAAGCTTTAAAACGCATCCGCCAGCTGTTTAGCGAGGATTTCGACCTTGCTCCTCTTTTCCGTGTAGTTCAAGAGCACCACGGGAGAAATATATTTTCACTCACCTGACAATTTATTCTGGTCACCAGGCCTTCATTTTCATACCTTAGTGGATCCCCCTGCCCGAATGCTGAAATCATCAAAATTACGAACGCCACCAAACAGTGTGACATCCCCATGACGCTGGAGGCTCGCATGCTATCGGGTGGTCACTAGTTCTTTAGAGCTGTGAAAGAGAATTAAAATTAAGACTGTTTAATAAACTAATATTTTGATTCGCAAATAAAGATTTTACATACAGGTACTATTTTGAATTTAAGCCCGATGTAGGAGGGGAGGTGAGCTTTATCTATCTCCATAACAAAAATAAAATTTGGAAACATTTGGCATCACAACGCATGCTTTGATATTCTGCCTCGAAGAAGTGAATACAACAAGTCTGAAAAGCTGAGTCATACTGAAATTTTACAAAACCAGAAGTGTTAGCCCTTGCAGCTCAGCCTCTTAATTTTGGCTCATATTCTAGGCGTCATTCTGCCAAACTTTGGGCGCATCGATTGACATTCTCGCAGATCTGATGCCCTTCGATGTAGGCTTCGTGACTGTTCTCGTCATCTGGTTGGGTTCCGGATGTCGAATAATTGGGTTTTGTAACGAAGAAAATGATTTACCTTTCTCTGAAACGCAAATTCTTACAAAGATTTTTTTTAAAACTTTTAAAGCTACTTTTTTTTGGATAAGCTTATTCTTTCGTATTTTAATAAATTCTTATAATAGTCATTATTTGGCACATAAAATAATTTTCAAAACTGTAAGTCTTTCTTATATGAATCATAACTTATAGAAATCGTAGCGCTCATAGAAAAAGATCACAGATATTAAACTCGTTTTTCACAAGTCCATTCTTCACGATAAGTATTAATTGCTCAATCCTACTTTATTACCAGATATACTTGTTATTGAAGCTTTGGTCCTATAAATACATTTTTTAATTATCATTTCTTTTATGTGTGCATTCCATCATGAATCAAAATCTCTAATGAAGACATTTCTGTTTACAAATTCGTTCGTCGCTTGCAAATATGGAAACATAAATAAAACTTTATTCTAAGAAGGCGATCTGATTCAACATAGATCAATGAGATAATTCACTTCTTTAATCAATCTCAATAGAAACAATCCCACATACCTTATTTCTGCCGAGGCCAATTAGACTTGTTGCATCATAAATTGTCGCTTTCACTTACCAGCGCAAGAAAACCTTTCGGGTGACTTGAGCACAAAAACTTCTGCATAAAGTATCCAAAATATTTTTAAAGAACGTCCCACTCTTTACAATTCTCCTCGATTACTTAGCTCATCAATATTTGACGAAACAACCTCAGTCACCGACCGCGCGTTTAAATCCCCCGCCCAGATTGGCAGTGACTCAATTGCGGCTCGGTGAATCAATTTTCCTAGATGCAGCGGGACAATGGATTGCTAGAAGACCTTGAGGACCGGGAGTCATTGGAGCTCTTCCGGCCTTAATGAATCAAAATTCTTGCGAATTCATCATCGGTCGGCACCACTTGATTCTTTTGTTGCTGATTCGAGAGGTCACATGCGAACAGAGAGAATGTAGGCAGCTGAATAAAACGAAGATGATGATTACCTATTATGTTTATCAGACATGAAACATTCATTCATTCATAATAACTATCGACGACGTCCATCATTCGTCATTATTTGAGTTGAATTTAGTAAAACAAATTTTATCAACATAAAATATACGAATTATTTAAAAGGGGGGGGCTCCATTTTGGTGTCA
>JAPMOR010005192.1:573811-587217 GCA_026543865.1 Argiope aurantia
ATATATATATATATATATATATATATATATATATATATATGTCTTGAGTTAATACGAACCAGAAACCAGAAAACTCTTTGGATCTGAAATTTATTTTAATATCAGGGCAGCCCAGCTATGAGACTGATAAGTTCCCATTCTGGCTGTTGCGTCTCTCTTTCCTTATGGGTAAAGTAATGGGGCAGGATCGAATTAGTTTCATTCCAAAGAGGGGACGTACACGATTCAGATGATTGTACCATGGTTAGTCATAGTTATTAAGATTCAGTCATGTTTATCGCACAAGAGTACCGCTGAAGTTTGACTCGTTTCAAACGCTAAGAATGTTAGGAAAGAAGTGAAAAGGAGAATTTTAAAGGTGCTTCTAGATTAAAAATGTCTCATTATTTAAATTGGTTGATTTAAAAAAAATGTATGGGAACTGTTTTGGTGCCGACATCATCGTTTTAACCATGAAAAGATGATAAAACAGACACATTAGTCTTCGTCACATCATGCAAAGGACTTCAGTTTACGACGATAGATTTCAGGTACACTTTGGGCAGTTGTACGGCGCATCTTTTAATGGATTGGAGCCACGAACGATATGAGATTTTTTCCATAAGCTCCAAATCCCTTTAAAATGACACTGACTTCCATTTATAACAACGCTTTTTAACATCAAAATGCTTCGATAAGCCAATCCTTAAATATATGCAAGTCAAATATTCTTGCTTTCTCTCGTACAAAGAATGTAAAGAGAACGTATATTAAACATCAAAATATTCGGAATTTTGACTCATCTTATAATGTTTTCAATCTTCCAGAGTCCGAAAACACTTTTGGAATTATGTCTGTCTGCCTTTCTGTGAATATTAATAACTCAAAAAAGCTTTGATCTAGGTGTATGATATTTGGTATGTGGTCTTTAAAACACATTAGAAATTTTCTGCCAAAATTTAAACGAAATCCAGCTACAGTCTGTCTGAAATCCTTCTACCTGAGAAAAAGTGTAGACAATATCTAGAAAACGTAGATACTTAGACAAATAAAATTTAAAAACACAGATTTAACAGCTAAAATGTAAATTTATATCAAATTCTTAACCATTTACTTCAAGATTTGACCCATTGTCGGTTTGTACTTTCGTTTTCGTTGAGATAATTCAAAAACGTAGCAACTTGAATACATAAATTTCGATATACAACTTTAACATCTAAAATGCGGGTCCTCATCAAATTCTGTACGAAATCGGCAAAACTGTTGACCGTCTGTCGGTTTATACTGCCGCATGCATATAAGCATTACAGTGCAAAGATGCTACGACAAATAAATGCAATTTATTCTGCGATCATGTTATTAACACTTCAGTTCTGGGTCAAATTTTGGTTTCGGTCTGTTGAAAGAAATGCGATCCAATGCATTTCCGATTTTCGTTACTATACTACGACACACGAGATTCTTGTGTAGGGACTCTCAAAATAAAAATATGAGCACTCGTTATCTTCAAGATGTTGTGCAAGGTTATTTTAGTTTAGTTATACTTACGTCTCATTTTAAAGCAACACTAGGGCCATTTCTGAGACGGACCTCGTCATTTTGAACTGCGGTCAGATGACGAGGACGACATTTGAGATACAATTTTATCAAATGCCTTTTTTAAAGAATATACGAGAAAGCTTGGGAGAGACTACTCCCACTAGTTTTATTTTGAGGATTATTTTTGCGCTATTATATCACTATCGTTCCAATCTACAAAGTATGCAAACAATTTAACGGCAAAATGTTAAGGCCTTTAATCGTGTTAGTTTCTACAAATCTATTTTCATGCAGATGGTTAATCTGAACTGTTCTCCTTTCATGCGTTATATATTTCCGCAGTAAGATGCGCTTTGTGCTCAACTTAGAAAGAATCGTGTATGCTTTTTAGGTCATTTTCCTTCGACTGATTTCGCCGAGGATTTAATACAATATATATTTAATTAATATTATATTAATATTTATTTAATATTTAATATAAGCATCAATGATAAAATTATATACCACAATACATTTATGTAGTTAGTTGCATTTTAGAATTACCAAGTACCTGTCAGTGGACTGACATACATATAACTGACTTGCCCACGATGAATATGATTCTAAATAAATCAACAATTTCAGCACCAAGACCTTATTACCAAATTTCATCAGCACACAAACGTGAATCCAATGTTTATTTTCTGAACTCAGAGAGAAGACTCTATGAAATTGAGTGGTCGAACGATCTGAGTACTTTCTTTTCGTATACGAGAAAATGGAAGTAAAAAACAAACATTTCATCTGCGTGATGTATATGTAAATGGAACCTCACTCTTCTTATTCGATGGAACGCCACTAAAAGGAAACCTTTGATTTTTGTGAAAAGTGGCTTTGAATGAAATATCGGAAAAAAGTGAAGTCGAACACGCCGATGTTGCGTCATGCAAGGAAATGCGAACACAATGAAACTTCCTGCTCCTTTGAATGAGCACTCCATTCAATGTCAGCGCGTATTTTCGCCCGTAGTATTGGAATTTCAAGTACAGATGAAATGTGTACAACTAGTATCACAAAATGAAAGAGTCAAATTCTAAAATTATATGCTTCAGAAAAATGAAGGCACAAAAACAGTTGCAGAGAAAAATGAAGTAATGGAGAACGCATCTTCTGATTCTATCAAAACTTGGTGACCTTTTGCTATATTAACTGCTCACATGCCGTGGAGCAAAAGAGAGGCCCAAATATTAAAGCACCTTATCGAAATACTATTTCTTGAGAAAAAGAAATTCAGAAAAGAGACTTGAGCAGAAGGATTTAACTTTCATGAAGCATGGAACTGAAAACAAAGAGAGGCGACTAAATTTTATTGACTTTTCGCTTTCATTTTTTTGTGTGTGTGTGCGCACTAAGAATGAAAGTTTATGGGCGAAATTAGACAAGTATTTTAATAAATGTTATGCTTTAAACTAAAGCTAATTATTTAAAATTAATTTTAATTTAAAATAATATAAAAGTAAAATTAATTAATTATAAATTCAAATAATTAAGAAGTATTTGAATAAATGTCTTGTTTTTATGAGTGATCTAATGGTAAATTATGTTAAAAAATGAAAGTGAGCATAAAGCATTCATGGGGGAATATTTCGTACGTCGAATTGGAAAGTTTTAATTTTAACTTTTAAACAGCGCAGCTTACATGCACCGCTTATACTATTTGGGCTCGAACGATTCGGTACTTATTTCGTAAGAAAATCTAACTATGACAGTTTTGACTTAGAGTACATAGATTTTTAATGAATTAATTTTTGCATCAGAAAAAAAAAAAAAAAAAACTTTTTTAGTGCATTTTTTTTCACTATTCCTTAGGGTTTTTTTTTCCTTATTAAAAATTTAATACAATTGCTGTTAATAAATGAATATATTGTTTAATGAAGACTTAAATGAATATAAAGAGATTGAAACTATTTTCGCCTTTTATAACATAAGAAAACATTTTTATGATATAAAAAAATAAAAATAAGCCGAAATGAATGTTACTTGCCAATAATATTCAAAATATTTGAAAAGAAACTCTTATTCATTTATATTTATTGGCTGGCCTATTGTCTATAAATGCGGCATGTGTAGTTAAAATTCCCTTCGAAACTTTCTGCTGGGCAGATCAAGAGCTATCAAATTTAAGCTAACTTCTGGATTGAGTTATCAAATCTCTTTGTATTTCTATCCCATTTGCCATGTAATTACTTCTTGAATAATAAATGATTATTAAGAAAAAAATTTTCAATTTTAATTTGATTTTCAGTTAAAATTTATTTTAAATTTTAATCAATAAATTAAATTAAAATTTTAAATTAATTAAAATTAAAATAAATAATTGAAATTATTGAATATTCCTACATTATTGATTCTTCTTCTGTAATATCGGAATACATAATAGAACAAAAATCTTTTTTATAATGATTTAAAATTTAAAAACAAATTCACAGATATCATTTTTTTTAATTTTGTTTTTAGTCAAGAAAACTTATGATATGATATTGAAAATATTTTATCCATGGAAATGATTATACTTCAAAATTATCTTTCTCAATTCGCAGTGAACGCCAGAAAATATTTCTGAAATTTAATATTCAGAAACTATTTCGCCAGAAAATAATTCTTTTTGGCTCTCTGACTCTGATGTATTTATAGGAATTGCCGTGATGAAGAATATTCTGCTGCATCTATCTTTAGATGTACTTCGAGGTTTTTAAACGGCCATACCGTTACATTTTTAAAACATTATAGTTAATATTTTTTTTAACATTACCTTTCTTTCAATCTGCCCGCATTTTAATCTGGTGCTCTCTTGCTACGAATCGTAACTCCAATCAATATTACTATCGAGAGAGCCTGAAAATTTCGCAGCACCTTTTTCTTTCAGATTCTTCCATATTTAAAAGTAAGAAGGGTCGAAAAATAAGTCGTTTTGAGTTTAAAAAAAATCTTTGTAAATCACAAACCATTTAAATTATTTTCTGCTTTCGATGAATCTTTCATTTTCGTTATTTTTCTATAATTTTGGATTCTAAAAATTTTTAAAATAAGAATTAGAGAAATTGTGACTGTAAAGAAATTCATGGAGGAGGGACTGCAGGATCAACAAAGCAGAATTTCATTTTATCTATGATTGGAAGCCAGATTTATTCTGTATCGTTTTGCGAAAGAAATCATTGTCGAGGCTATGGAAGAATGCAATTACAAAAAAAAAGAAAAAGAAAAAACTATTTTTTTGAAAGAATACCTCAGGTATTGTTCATAGAAATCATTAAGACGAAAAAGGCATTTAGCTTCTGATAATAGATTAAAATATTGCGAGCAAAATAAAAATGAATTACTAATTAAAATTATACACATAAAAAAGGTCTGGAGTATCAGAATTCCTCAATGCTTGGAGGCGAGTTGCTCCGAGTACTAGCGCTAGTTCGAGTGTTTAATTTTTTTACTCCTTGTTATTAAGTAGAATTCATCAACTTGTAAAAAGATTTCGACACATAAAACGAATACTTTTATTCTGCTTATATTATTTATTTGAAAAAAATTATGGGCACGAAAAGCACAAATAGCAAAATGAAGCTGTTTCATAATAAAGCATATCAAAATGTATACACAAAAAGAGGAAGAGAGAAAATATATTCTTAAATTTCTATTTGCTGCATTCCCAGTACAAATATTGCTTTCTTGCTGCTCTTTTCTTTGAATAGTGCACTCACTGATCAAGAGATATATCCAGTTTAATTTGTTTGTATACATTAAAAATAAAGAACATGAATACTGCCAAATCTTGACAAAATGAAAGATTCTAAGACTGTAACATTTTTTTACTTGGAAGCACGCAGTGTCTTCCCCGATTCAAAAAGAGAAATTATTTCCTGACGCTTAAATATGACAGAAAGCTGTGGCCAGAGTTACGCGAAGATTCTTTCGAAACAAATTATATGAATTATGAAATATTAAGCTGATTAAATATTTTGTGAAATATAATTGGTCAGATTTCTTTACATTCCTTTTGTTATGACAATATTTATATGGGAAAAGGGTGTCTGCTTTTCTAACATTCTGGATGCCGTGCAGTCAGAGGCCTTATTAATAAATAAATAAATAAATATTTAGATATTTTCACTAAAGGAAATTATTAACAGAGTGATTAAGTTAAAAATACGCTGAAATGTGAAGCTATGTTTAAGATCGGTTTAAAGCAAGGGGAGGAGATCCTTATGCACTCTTTCTAAGATTGTAAAATGCCTACATTTGTATTGCATGCACTTAATTGTAAACTATCACCTTCTTCAAATCGTTATAAATTTAATCAGAAATAAGGCAAATGCAGTCAACTTTTTTATAAAATATTTTTCGTTCCGTATAAGAAAGATTTAAACTCTTTTTCATCAGTTCGGACTTATTATTTATGAAAAATTGTTGGATTTTTATAAAGAGTTGAAAAGAAGCTTGAAAAATTGTGTGTGTGTGTGTCCTGACAAAGCATCAGATTTCCCGCATGCATCCTTGAAGAAGCAAATAAAAATCAAAGCAAGATTTTCTAAAGTGATATGAATCATTGCAAAAAGATGCTGACTTCAAAGTCCCGATAAGAAAGCAAAGAAATTTTCCATTCCGTAATTATTAAAAAATAATATTGAAAATGTCAGATGCTCTGCCTGGTGCGAACTATAAACCGAGCATTTATGAAACATACTAGCCGCCTTTGGCGACCAGCCGGTTCGCCAGTATTACCGCTCGCTACAATTTTCAATTAAATATTTTAAGTAACTGGTCTCTTAAAGGATTCTCAAACAAAACATTTTTAATCTTCCAATTTTGATAGCCATACCAAACTTATACTGTTGTTACTATATATATTTTGCTAATTTGTTGTCATTTCCGGCAAAACTTCAACTTTAATTTAAATTGTAAATGATGAAATTGCAATTAATATTAAGATATTTTTTTAATAAAACCAAGCGTTTTATTTTATTTATCATCTTTATAGTTATTTATTTATTTATTATTATTATTGAATATGAGTATTGCAAACAGAATCGCTCGGTATTTAAGTCTTACGTTAACTACAAAATATTTTTCATAGTTTATGTAATATCTCAAACAATAATTCAACAAAAATTTCTGAGATTCAGTATAAAATTCAGTTTTTAGTTTTGCTTTCAAAAGGATTGAAATGAAATCAATAATAATATTTTGTTCCTGCTTATAAATATATTTCAAAAATTATGAAGTCTAAATTTAATGCAGTAAGGTATCATATTCTGATAAATATTCTGGACACACCAAATTTTAAATAAATGAATGAATGTTTCTATTTTCCAGGATCAACTAAGACTTATTTATGAAGTTTTAAATGTTAAAAATTTAGAAAAACTCACCATTTTCATAATCTTAGGCCAATTAATCTTGAGAAACCTGCACGCTTATTGGCGTATTTTCTTTGAAACGATCGATGAAAAATCTAAAATTATCGTTTTTTTATTGAATAGTGATATTCAAATCTTCATAAATCAGTCAGTTTAAGTGATAAATTAACTCTTAAAAGTCAGTGATTTAGTTGATTGGAAATTAACTCTATGACCACCATAAAATCTGTGCTTTCTCTTGTGGTGTATGCAGTCTCCTTAATATCCGCTCGAATAAAACATCACATACAAAAGTACTACATAGAACAAACACATCAAAAGTAAACATAACATTTCAATAGTTGCCAAAAACAAAAAAGAGAAAAATGCAATTAATAAGCAGACGATATTTAGAAAAGTACAGATATTTAGACTGGAAAATGAAATTATCTGAAATTAAAAACACGCCCAGACGATATATACAAAAGTAAAAATATTCAAACCTGAAAAGGAAAATATATGTGTTATTCCATCAATAAATGCCATAAGTTTGTTTACATCTTCATTATTTTATGAGTCATTAAATATCAAAATGGATCCGGGACTGAATAAACACCCTGTATAGAGAGTGCATAAGATCATAAAATAATTTTTCTTGAATTTATTTTTTAGAAAAAATAATATTTCATATTTGTTTCATTCCCTACAGACACTTGCCGAAAATTATATTTTTGCAGATTTCATTTCCAAAAAGATTTAATTTATTTTCAGTTAGAGCTTTAATCAATGTGATGGCAACACTTTGAAAAAAGCTATTTTTTTCTCATGAATGCGAAACGTGCTTAATCCTCATTTTTATTTTTGACGAAAAAAATTATTGAAAAACATAGTTAAAATATTTATTTAAAAATTCATTAAAAATAGAAATTTAATTTTAAGATTAAAACAGTAGTATCATTTAAAAGATAAATTTTTTATCTTTAACTTCATGCAAAAATCTTTTTTGTGCGGTAATATTTTCGGCAGTTATAGCAGAAACACGTCAAAATTTCGCTTAATTTTTAAATAAATAAAATTCTAGTTAAAAATTCGAAAAAATAACCCCCAGGTGAACATTCCCGGCCTCCAAGGTATACACGTGCCAAATTTGGTAGATGTAGGTTGAATGGTCTGGCCTGTAGAGCGCCAACACACACACACACACACATTGAGCTTTATTATAAGTATAGATTATGAAAAACAACTTATGAAGGAAATGAATTTCCAAAGCAAAAAGACGCATTTATTTCGTCAACAATTATTCTCTAATATTTAATCAGGTAATAAAAAATTAATTAAATAGGACTATTTCCATGGGACTGTTTCCATAGGACTATTCCATCTCCTAAAGGAGATGTAAATATGATTTTTTTTAAAAATCAGGCTATAACTCTGATACGAATACAAATAGAATGTCATTTCGTAAGAAAGAAAAATCTATTTATCCCTATTATTATTGTGGTCTATTATTATTAAATCTATTATTATTGTGGATCTTTATAAATGTTTGGAGGATATCTCATCCGTTTACTGAGCCGGTGCAATAAACGGATGAAATACCCTAAACAATGTATCCGGAAAGTAATAACAATTTTTACAATCGTCACCACATACATAATCCACAAATGACGATTTTTATAATGCCAAGCTCCCTTTCTCTCTCTCAAAAAAAACTAAATTTTAAAACTAATGCTGGATCCTGGCGATGCTCTGCCCCAAAGCGCACCTCTCATGAATCGGAACAACGAACGCTCCCGACGGATCACATGGAATTCTTGAGATGTTGCATCCAAGTGCGATTCGTGTTTTCGTTCAATCTTTCTCTTTTGTGATGATCGTCAAGTGGCTGAACTCACGCAAATCGATAGAATTGCTTATATTTTTCTTATTAAATCTAATAGAGGGCAGAGGCAGACTCGTCATTTGCTGCCACAAGATTGAATTTTGTGCCTTGATTATCATAAATAGACCTTCTGTTCGCGCGTTGCCATCTGAACTGTTGAAAGGTTGCTTTCTGCTTCTTTTTTTCCGCAGAATTTTCCTCCTCGTGAACAATCGGATTCGTGAAATTTTCCAATTCCCTTTTTTTCTTCGTTTTTGTACTTAGAGTGTGCCGTACGGGCAAAAGGATACAAAAAACAATAGAGGTTTTTTTCGTTGGATATTCTGAGCTTTAATCCTTAACTGGAGGGGTGCAAGTTTTGGACAATTCAAAGAAGTGTGATATGCGTTTGTTAAAAAAATCTTATATAACTTTCTGATAAAAATACAATTATAGGATTCTACCTATACACTGTGTAGACCTTTTTATCATAATGAATTTTTTTTTTAATTCTACAAAATATATTAAGACAAAAAATATTTTGTTACATATATTATTTACACTAAATATATATTGTAACTAAAATTAATCTAGAAAAATAATTTTTTTCTTTATTTTTCTCAATATATATATTTTTTCATTATGGTATAAACATATGGCGAAGACAGCAGAATGTAAAAAATAACCTTTATATAAAATTTGTTTTAAAAAAAACTGAGATAAGATAAAACTATCTTATTTTTACACATACTTATTTCGGTTCATTTTATTATACTTATATGCAAAACTATTTCTGTTTACGTTTGGAACTCACAAAATTCCTACGATAGATGCATAAACATGCAATTTTCCTTTTTCTTCTTTAGTCGACAAAAATTAGATGTTTTCGCATTTGTTTTTTATGGAGGGGGATTATCAAATTCTTATGGATCCCCCCCCCACCCTCATCACTTCCCTAAATTCGCTTGAGCACCATGAGCGGTTTATGTAGGATTTTTCAATTTTTAACTTTTTTTTCGTATTTTAAGAATGATTAATTCTCTTGAGATGGATTTAAAAAATTATTTCTGTTCATAGTTGGATCTACAGATAACTTTTATTAAAATTTTGAGTATGTATAACAGTAGATTATAAAAAAAATAATCATAGGCCATCCCTTTTTTTCATGAGGTTTTTGAATATATGGAATTTGATTCATTGGACAACAATTTAAAACAATTTTTTCCATTATAATAATTTTTATACGAAGATGGTTTTTACTTTTTTATTTATTTTCACTATCTTCAAATACGGTTCATCCAAAAATAATCGAAATTTTATACACTGGTGTGCAACTTAAACAGATGCTGCTTGAGGAATGGGCACTCTTACCTCAAGAACTGTTGGACAATCTGGTGCTGATTATGGGGAGACGGTGCGAAGCAACCATTGCAGTAAGGGGAGGGCATATCCCATACTAAGGAACATCTGCTTGCTGTTCTTCCTCTTGGACAGACAATCGTGTGTAACGATACTATGAATTCAATAAAGCCTTTTTTTGTTTGATTCCATACTGTATGCATTGTATTCATTTCTGCGCAACTATGCTTTCGTCCTTCTTTCAGAACAAAATGCTGTATCTCATTTCTGAATTTCATGTCTCTCAGATGATTTCTCGTGAAGTTATGGCAAAAAACATACCTGTTGCTTAAGTTTTGCACACCAGTGTATTTTAAAAACCTTGTTTAAATATCTCCATTGCTAAAATCACTGTCTACTTCATTTAGAAGTTTTGTATCTTAAAGGTACCAGAAAGTGTGAATGATAACCCGAGACTAAGTCTCAGTGTCGGTCCCTAAGACTCGAACAGTACTGAACCGCCAGAGTGGAGGGAGACTGCGGGAAACAAATATTTGGAATAGAAAAATAAACCGGAGTCGAAAATTCAAGAAAATGTGTACGAAATAAGATGCTAAAGACCAAATCTATTCAGTTGTACCAAAAACAGAATAGGGTTATTGGGAAAACCCTTCTCAGCGATTTGTCAGAACCCCGATTCAGGACTAATCGGGAATATCGAAGGGTATGGGAAGTGGAAAAAAACATATGAACATGGTTAATAAAGTGAGCAGGTCTGACTTGACGCTACAATATTCAAAGCTTGATTTAACAGAAATCAAAAATATTCAACGATTATAAGCTGTCATAATGCCTTAAAATAGTTCATCATATCCTTTGTACAGAGTAAAAGCTGGGCAGAAACTTTTTAAAGAGTCTAACGATTCGAGCAGGGACAGATTTAAGTTATAAGCCCTACAAGTTATGTTTGAGGGAACCCCTCTTTCACGATCGCCATCCCCTTCAAACAAATAATTACCCGAAAGAGTAATTAATTCTGTTCTATGAAACACATACACACACACACACACACACATATCTTATGTATAAAAATGAATTTTTGTCGTCCTAAAATCAAAAATATTTAGTGCAATCGCTAATTTTTTTTAATGAATAATCATCTACACAGGAAATTGTCATTCAATGGGCACTGTATTTTGTTTGCGGCAAACCGCACATATTATTCAGAGTTTATCTCGTACGTACAAAAAAGAATTTTTATTATCGATGTCAATCAAATTAAATTGTATGTAATGGAAATTTTGCAGTGCAAATAGTAGTTTTTCTATCTATTCAATGAATCGGCAAACAATATTTAGGTTATACAAGCGCATATCGAGTTGATTGCTTTGACAAAAAATATGCCCCCAATAGTTCGTCACTTAATAGAAACACCGCAGAAATAAGCCAATTCGTGCTTCTCAAACAAACGTGAAACGACAAGCGAGCAATAAAGCAGATCCTTTACGAATTGCAAATTCACGCGCTTCAGAATCTCAAAATCAATATGCGGGAAGAATCGAAAGACAACTTTTATATGATACCTGATCACGAGCATCAAAATCAAAAAACCAATTTGCGGCAAGAAGCGATACAACTATTTTTTAACGGAAAGTCAAATAGAGAAGATGTGCTCATTCCACGCATTCCCATTATTCCCACCGACATGCATTTTAATTTTAAACTACTGGAGTTGCCCATTCGACTTGCATTCTCGATGACCATCAACAAAGTGTAAGGTCAATCACTTCAATTCTGCGGATTGATAGAAATTCTTACTCAAAAACCCACGTGGCCAGTTGTATGCTGGATGCTTACGAGCCGGAAAGCCAAGAAATTATTTTGTTTTGCTGAAGACGGAAAAACAAACATATTGTCTACCCTAAAGCACTTCAATATTAAAGTTTAAAAAAATGAAATAAATATTATTTGTACTTCTCTTTTATGTATCATTAAATTTCATTGAATATATTCATTGCCGACAAGAAAATAAATATCATTATTTCTATCATTCCTGATTAAACAAGACAACTATTTCAAATCTCGAACGATATTTCCAAAATTATTTCTTCTGCGGCAGCAATGCGTCGGCTAGTATATGAACATATATATATATGTGAAAATTAGAGAGCAGTGCAGGCATTTTATTGACGTGATGAAGGGGGTGGCATAACACTAAAAGCATGGATTGTCCCTCGTAAAGTTTGGTCTCTCGAAAAACATCTTTCTGCATAAAAGCAGCATTTGATAAATAAACGGTGGATCAATTTTATTGTTCCTTTTTTCCCTTTTTAATCATCGTATGCTTTGATTGAAATAATGACGCACATTTTTTGGGTGAAGCTTTTTACTTCGAGAGTGCAAGCAAGCAGGTTTGAGTTTTCTGTGGAAATTGAGGGATAGAACTGCAAAGGTTTTTCTCGGTTATGAAAGCTAAATTTAGGATTCAAATCCGTTCAAGAATAATTAAATCGTTAGTTCTATTGAATACGTTTCAGAGCTTCCAAATTATTTTTTTTATTTCATTTTTAAACTTTTTAGTTTGGAAGAAAATTTCTCTTTCACAGTTTCTTTTCTTTTTTATTCCTAACTATATGTAGAAGAGAGCACGCGACAAAAGCACTGGTTATCAAAGTATGCATTGGGCCCATTGTGAAGTCTCGATTTCCTTACGAATCTCGAGATATTATATATTTTTTTATAATTTTATTTATTTTTATAAGTTCCACGGATCTCAACATTTTTTGTTGAATATTTATAACACATTATTATCTCGATTTTAAAATGTTCCTCCGAACCGACCGCATCGATTGCACGGTTTAAAGTTTCATTTAATGCCCATCTTGGGTCAATTCATTAAGTGAACATTTTGCAGCTTGGAATTAACTGCGTTTGGTTATCAGTAAAAAGTGAAGAGCCACTCATAAGATCTAAACCGCACTTCAGTTCTTTTTCCTCTATCTTATTTGTGTGAATCCAGATTTCAAACAGCGGCTGTCATACAAGGCAGCTGAGTCATGTTTCATTCCACAATTTGAAAAATAAGCGATCAATACATTGCATATTATGTAACCGATTATACCAATTACTAAAATTCAAACATTCAAAATTGCGAATAATAGAATTCACAAATGAACAGTAAATGAAAATAATTTTGTTCCATCTATTTGTATTTAAATATTTGTGAAATTTTTAGAATCAAAATAAACTCTTTGGGTAATTTCTTCAATATATTTCATCAAATAACTATAAATTAACTCAGTTTCATCCCGTACCACTGA
>JAPMOR010005192.1:587227-623094 GCA_026543865.1 Argiope aurantia
TTTCATCTCGTACCACTGAAATAAAGTTCATCAAATAACTATAAATTTTTTCATTCGTGTGATTAACAGTTCTCATTTATATAAATAAGATATTGTAATTCAAATGGTCACATTTATATTACAAAATGTTCGAGTAAGAGAGAGATCAAGCACGGAAAAGATATATTATAAAAATAAACCAAAATTTTCTGAAATTTTAAAAGAAAATTTAAATAGATCTTCCTTTTCGTTATTAATGTTATACATACTACTGCTCAATGCATTGATTAAAATTTTTTTATCCTTATTTGGTTTACTTATTCAGATTAAAAATAAATGAATGCCAGCGTTTATCAGTGAATCGCATCCACCGGCTGCCACAATAGTCCGGAGTCTCATTTTCATCTCCGGAAGACCTCAGCAGGTGTCATCTGACCGCGGCTCAAAATTTCGAGGTCCGTCCCAAAATATCCCTAGTGTTGCTTTAAAATGGGACGTTAATATAACAAAACAAAACCGGAAGATCTCAAGTTCGAAGCTCGATTCAAATTAAGATTTGCCTTTTATATTCGTTTGGAGCAGATTATGTCAATGGAAGTTAAATGTCTTCCATTCGGTCGTTAACATGCGCTGGTAAAGGTGATATAAATGATAATTTCTCACAGAATATTTAAAATATATACTTTTAATTTTAACATTATGCTACACTAGTATACTGTCATGTATTTTGTAAGTTTCGTATAATTTGATTAAGAATTTTGTATATTATAATCAAAAAGAGGGGGAAAACATTTGAAAAAATTTGGTATTTAAAAAAATTCCAATTCGTGTTAATATTTAAAAAATGCTTGATTATACGCAACTGTTGAAACCACTGATAAAAACTCCAAAGCATTATCAGCTTTTTGGTAAGCGCCCAGATCCTTTTCCTAGTCATCAATTTTTGTTTGATGTCCTAAATGTCCTCGTGATCTAATCTTCATTAAAAAGGGAGAATCCAACCCTTTTATTTATATGTTCAAAGTTCAAGGGAAGTTCGTGCAGTCTTTGTGAATAAATTCGAAACATTTCCAAATTCGTAAGTGTCCTGATACTTTTTTATCATATAAAGAATCCTACCAACTTTTTATAAGAATCAATTAACAATTTCTGATCAACTATCAGAATCCGATAATTAAAAATATATTACAAAAGAATGAAAGACGGTATTCAACTCAAATTCTTTCCTGAAATTAAGATTGATTTAAGCATTTACTTTGTTCAATATATCTAAAAAAAATGCTAACTTTTTTTTTTAATTTGATAGTGCAGTAAATAATAATCACGTCATTTCTCTGCACATTATTGAGAACTTTATGGGAAGCGTTTAAAGTGTAAATGACAAAAATAAAATCGCATTTATGAGGAGTAAAGTATGAAGTATTTCCTCTAACAGCACTAAGATTCGATTCAAAATATCTTTGGAATGACTCGAAGTTTCTATTAAGTTGTTACATTTGTTCAAAAATATTTGGGGAATAAAAGGAGAAAAAAAAAATGTAAAATCGTGTACATGGTGTTAGAAATTGCATTCTAGCAGAGAATATTGAAATATTTAGAACCAATATTTCGTGGTTTCCCCGCCCTCCATTTGGAAGAGAAAAGTTATTTTTACCTCAAAGTATAAGTAGTCAATAATAATTCAGAAACGTTTCATAGGTCTTTTATAAGATTTATAAAATATAATTAAATTATTTCTATTATAAATGAGTCTTAAAATATGAATCAAATTATAAACCAGGTGATTACAGAAAGCGGTATGAAAATCTATAGATCAAATGAATTTTAACCAAACGATTCTTCAAACTGGACGTAAGAGTAGATTATGGTGCATGAAAGAAAGTTAGTCCAGCTGGTTGCGCGATGTCATTTGAGTTCGAAACTGGTTTTTAAAGGAAGAAAGTGTAAAAGAAGAAAAAAAATGTTTAAAATTCATACTCACGGTCATTATCGAAATGGGTCAGCAGTGCTCTCTTTCTCTGGCTTTATTCCGAGGGGATCTGGGCTTGCTGTCTGCAGGCTGGGGAAAGTGACAGCTGCGAGCTCTGGAATCAATGAATGTCGGCAGGAAACAACTTTCAAAGCCGACCAGTCGGGCGAAACGTCTGAAAATAAAAAAACAAACCAACAGCTATTGAAGGGAACGAGCCGCACATTACTCAACAGTTGCTCCTCCTTCTCCACCCCTTTCTCTTCTGTTTGGAATATCGTTTGCGTGTTTGTCAAATGATATGCAGAGCTGCAATGACCATGGCATCGCACGGAGGCTTTTTTGTTTGGATTGTATTTCTCAGGGGCGCATTAAAAAAATTAATTTCTTTTCACATTCTAGATAGCCGAGAAATACAAAAGCGGGCTTATAAGATTGCTGAATCACTCCTCGGCACCCCGCTCGAATAATAACTCCTTCCGTCTGCGGCGCAGAACGCACTTCAAATTGAAAACGTATCGTCTTTTATCTCAGGACTACTTCAGCGAAAATTCATCTTTTGCTTCATATCGAATTACTTTCGGCCAGATATCTCGAAGCAACTCGATGAGAGTCTCGCATCTCCATTTCTCTTTTTTTCAGGGTGAGAAAGTAATTTCTTATATTCTGCATCAATAGTGAGCCGCAGATCGTGTAATGCTGCGAAATTGAACACAAAATTTTCCATAATAGTGAGCTTCTTTTGTTGTTTTTTTTAATTATATTTTTAGTGACAAAGATACCTAAATTTGGACTCTTCGTACCTTACTTCATAAATGATTGAGATTCGTTCTGAATTCGAATTCAATTGCGTTACCCCACTTTATATTTTCCAATGAAGAATTTATAGTAATAAAAAATATTCTGAGTATGATTTTTAAAATATATTTGACATAAAATTCCCCTTCTCACTTTTACTTTAACAAAAAGTCAAATGAATAATTTCGAAGGAAACTATCTTATTTTGTCTCTTCATTTTCTCTTTTTTTTAAAAAATAGATTCTTTTATTATTTCTGCTTTTTTATGTTTTTTTTTATCTATTTATATTCATTTTTAAGTATGCGTTTGACTTTATTTAGGATACTTCTTCATCATTAGGTTACAGTTTTGGAATCTCGAAATCCAGAATTTAAGGTCAGGAAATCTAATCACCTTAATAAAGGAAACGACTGATATACCTTGAAGTCTAGAAGTAGCTTTCTTTTCACTTTTTTCTACTATATAATAATGAAATGATTGCAATATACTTTGAAATAAAAACATACTTTGCGAAGCCGATTTCTTTGGTTCGTCCTTTCGCTCAGGTTTATATATCACTAAGCAGACGAATTCATAATCACGAAGTAGATGTTATTAGTAGTGATGACTGATTCCAAATGAGTTTGAGTGCAACTACCGACAAATTCAAATGTAGTACAAAATATATTTTCCTTATTGAGGCACGATTGACGATTTTTTTTTAACATTTATTCTGAAGAAGCTAGGAGTATATGATATTAAAAATAATGCAAGCAAGATGGCAAAATTCATATTTGTCTCATTATTTCGCTTGGGGGGGGGGGGGAAGAAATGTGGCACAGAAAGAACATTGAAATATGTAGATGAAAACTGAGAATATTTGCATTCCTACAAAACCTTAAACTTTGTTTCAGTACAATAAAAGCAAGCTTGCCGCAAAAACCGTTTTACAGAAAAAGCGCGAGGAATCTTCGGTTCAACTACTTGCAGACATCATTCAAAAATTAGCAAAACCTGTCGTTCAATTGAAGGTATTGGATAATTTGGAAAATTTATTATAGGAAAAAAAAATTGTAGCTGAGAGGGCGATATTGGAAAAGGCGAAATGGATAACACATCTTATAAACCTCCAAGTAGAACACTTTGATTTTTGTGTGAGTATTCTTTCGAGAAATTTGATCACTCTTGACATTCTGTGTTGGAATTGCACGAAGGTTACCGGGGGAGGCGTATCTTGAACAATTTTTTAATGACGTGGACAAAAATTTGATCCGGTCTCCGGATCCCGAACATCCCCACCTCTCAAACATGAGAACCAGAATTTCCATACAAGATGAACGAACTTCTTATATCCCTTTTTACAGGGTTTCATCAAATTTTGAAGTAGAATCAGGAATAATTTTTCTGAAGGATCGAAAGTAAAATATTGATTCATCTAAATTGTACAGATAAAATATGAATAAAATGGGAGCTTAATAAGAGTGATTTATTGAAACCTCTTTTATACGAATTCAATTTGTTTTTAATATTGAATTAAATATCGATCATATGAATATTCTGATCCTATTTGAAACCATAATATCGCCGGAAATCAGTGGTCTGCAACGTCGTTTTGAAAAATATAAAAAATTAAATTTCCATCATATGAATATTATAATCCTACTTGAAACCTTAATTTTGCAGAAAATCAGTGGTCTGTAAGGACGGGTTTTTTTTAAGTATTAATAACAAAAGCAAATTAAGGAAGGAAAAAGAATTAAATCTTGAATTTATCAGAGAAGTTCTAGAAAAAAAAATCATTTGCTTGAGTCATTTCTTGTTAAACTATAATTAGAGATTGAAGTATAGAAGCATCAGTCTAAGCTGTTTACCAGGGTACTTTTGGATGATTAACACATTTCGAACCCGTATTTGCAAAACTGAAGATTGAATTTATAATTGCACTAATGAATAATAAACAAAGGAAGACTGTTAAATTAATTTTTCAGGACGTTAGATTTCGAATTCGGATTTTATTAAAACTACTTAATTTTACTTGTTAAAGGCATTATTGTATCGTTTTCCGTTTTTTTAAAGTGAAAAATGAAAGAAACAGTAATTTTTTAATTCAGCAGTAAAAAAAGTTAATATTTTAAAAATTATCTTTTTATTGCAAAAACGTAATATGATAAATTGTAGCGTGAAGCCATTCCTTTGGCATATTTATTTTCTATAGTTATTTATTTTCTAACCATTTTTATTCAAAAGAATACTAATGTTTGTATTATGCAAAATGAAACTTAATTTTATTTGGAATCGTTGTTATTGTTAATAGGTACTATTTATAATTGATAATAGCTATAAATAAATAATAATATCGCTATATATCGAAAAATATCGATGTGTGTTGGAAGGTATATCGCGATGATGAAGCTCGGTTTTCCTCCGGCTCTACTTATGAGTCACTCAAGAGCAGTGAAAGGGCAATTTCAAAGCTGAAGATCATTAAGAAAAGATTTTTAAAAATTCATCATCTGAAGAGAACATAGAATCCTATGTATTGCTTTCAATTTATAGGAGATCATTAGATGAATTCAACACAGAAATAATTATTGATAGATTTGTACAATAAAAAAATGTTTGTTCACTTCTTCTTAAAGTAATGAACCCCTTGTAATAAATTCTTGTGATTACAAGCTGTTATTATCCAACAATAAGAAGTATTCTTTAAAATAATGCAATTGATTGAAAGTTTGTACTCTATTTGAAACTAGGATTTTAAAAAACTTTTGACATAATAAGATATTAGATTGTTCGAAAAGTAATTTCGTTTTTTTCAATCATTTATTAATTAGCTAATTAATTCGTTCATTCTGGTCCAATAGCTTTTGCTATCTTTCTGGCTGGAACATGATTCCACGTTCATAAAATTCTTGCTCTTTCCTGGCAAAAAACTGGTCTAAGGGATATTTGACCTCCTCATGTGAAGTAAAAGTTTTACCGTCTAAAAAGTCTTTTAGAGATCAGAAGAAATAAGAATCAGAAGGTGCCAGATCAGCAGAATGCGGTGGTAGGCAGCAGTTCCATCTAAGTTGTAAAAGCTTTTGGTGAGTTATCAAACTTGTATGAACTCCCGCATTACCTAGGTGGGATACTACAACTTTTCTGTTGATCAATTCTTTCTTTTTTCTGTTTAAGTGAATCCTTCAATTGTGATTACAAGCTGATGATTGTACCTTCCAGAATTGATAGTTGTGCTGTTCGGTAGCAGCTTAAAAATAAATAAATAAATACATTTTTTTGAAATTCCGCCAGAAATAGCACCACATTTTTTTTTTATGAATATTGGCTTTCGAAGTGCTTTGAGCAGTTTCATATTTTTTACTCCATAATCTCTCGCGTTTAACATTGTTGTAGGCAACCCATTTTTTATCGCCAGTGATGGTGAGCTTCAAAAAATGGATAACATTATAGCATTCTTGATGTTTGAAAGTAAATCACAGACGTCAACACAATGGCACAAATTTCTTTAAGAATATGAGGAACCCTTTGAGATTAAATCTAGGCGTTTCAAATGATCATGAACGGTATAATTCCATAAATTTAATCGTTCAATGATCTCGCAAGTTGTTATTGAGAAGTTTACACCAATTAATTGCCTTTATTGTATCTTCATCAACTTCAACTGGCCTTCCAGAACTTGGTGCATTTTCAACATCAAAATTTCTGGATCGAAAATTTGGAAACAAGTTTTGGCACTACTGTTCTGTCAGCGAATTTCCTCCATATACAGCAGATAATTTTTCTCTTTCTTGAACAGCATTTTTACCTATTCAGTAGTAAAAAAATAAAATATGCCGAAGATACCGCTTTTCACTTTCCCTATTTGAAGGAGAATCAACCAAAAACTACTGCGTAAAATCAATCAAACTATTTCACAAGCAAGCCTTGCTATATCAGCTGTTAAAATATATAATGATTATGCGGCTTAAGTGTGAAGTTGGCTGTGAAAAAATACAATTATGTTTTATGTTGGGAAAAAACGATATAACTTTTCGAACAACCTAATAGTCCAAAATATCAGTACGCTGCATACTTATTAAAAGCTAATTAAGCATACATTATTAATTTCCATTTTTATATGATACTGTATATTTTCTTAAATATGGATAATATTTGTATACTGTAATTAGTAATGCTGTGGTGAATAGCATATAAGCCAGTTAACAACTCTTCTACCCGAATGATCGTTTTGGTAAAATTGTTAAGTTACTGGACTGCTAACCACAAGGTCCCAGGTTCTATCCTTCGCGTATCCCATATCGCCTCAATGCATCTAATATATTTTAAAATTCGGAATAAATTATGTTGATTTATCGAGTTTCAATATATGATTAATTTTCTGTATGTGTGAGAGAGAAAGTGCATGCCCCCCCCCCAATTATTTTCTAGCGATCGCTATTTGCAGATCCAGTCCGCCACAATGTCTTGGTGCGATAAGAGAGATGATAGACTTGGTAGCTATCTGGATTTATTTTACAACATTATTCAAATAATTCCTTTTTCAATGTTTTTTTAAATATTTTTATGTCACCGAGTTTACACCAGCAGCACCTTTGCATTCAAGATTATTATGGCTTAGTGAAATGACTTGGGAACAAAAGGTATGACCCAGCTTCCAGTGTTTGGGAAGTGCTGTGAAAATAAAAATAAGGGCTTTCACGTCAGTTTCTAAAGTAATATATAACATGGGATCTTACACCGAACATCATTTGACCTTGTTAAATCAGTGATGAACACTGGTACCCATATAACCGTACTCTATGGGTACCTGTAGTTTCGTTACGGATCTGGGACTCTACAGAGGATTTAAGAATGAGATTGAGCTGTTAATGTAATTTTGTCAACTGAGTTCTCTAATTAAAATTATCTTAATTCGAGCGCTGGTATTACATTGATAATATATCGTTAATGTCCCTGCCACAGCTTCATTCTCATAAAAAAAGCAGCAAAACAGTAGCAACATTGAACTTTAACCGAAGAAATAAGAAAAATAATAATAACAGTTTGACACAGTTTGGCAATAAGAACTATGTCAACAGTCATTGGGCGACGCAATGTTGCTATCGTGCGTGAAATGCGGTCGAATTTGCCGGTGTTGTGGGGATGATTCATAATATGCTTAGTATTCTTCAAAGAGTTGTAAAATTTTCTTAAAATTCCTTTTTTAATTAATTGTTTTTTATCGAAAAGATTATCGTAGCTTGTACGTATTCTTATTTTGTATTATATCTTAAAACATTTCTACAAAATAACTGCATGATAAAAATAGTTAAAATCTCCAATTTTTTAATTCACAATATGATTATGATCGATGGTCGAGTTTTGGATTCTTCGTTATTTCTTGATTTAGAATTTAACTCTTAGTGTATCAACATTTTTCACTGGTAAATGTAAAATTTTTTAAAGATTGAATTTATATTCTGTAAAGGGCTTTTTTCTTTTATTTATTTGATAAGAGGAGGGAAATATTTCTGTGTAAAGTGAAATATGCCTCTTTTTATCAATTTAATATTTTTTCTCCCTTTTTATCAAAAATATAATTGTTCCTTCTTAAGAATTGATTAATTTTAGTTGCATTCAGAATTTGATTTTAGAAGATAAAATTTGTCTTTCACCTAAAGGATTGCAAACTGTTAATTCTTAATTATTTCATTTTGTTATAATATCTTATTCACTGTGTGTGAGAGCCCTTGCATTTTGATCTGACAATATTATTTAAGTGGTTAAAATAAGTCCTTTTCTAATTTCTTATCATCCCCTTTAAGAAAAATTTCAAGGTTTGATTTTTTCTTCTTTTTTTGTATTATTTCTAATATATTTGTTGCATGATATGAAATGAATATGAATAATTTCATTTCAGTTTAGGAAAATAATCAGTTGAATTTTAGGTTATAAATTTGTAACTCTGAATTGTTTTATTAAAAAAATATATAAAAACAATAACTTTATGCATTAGAATGTGTTATGCTATTCATCTGAAAAATGCTTTGTTTGGTGATAAAATGTTTCAATAGAACTATGTCAAAATCAACTAAATGAAATTGAGAAACATTTTAGGTTAAAATCGTTGAAGAAACAAGATTTATGCTTTATTTTTAGATATATATTGCTTGCTTATTTTGGTAGCAATTCTCTTTAGCTGTGTTCATTTATTTTGATAGCAATTCTTTCTTCTTCTAACTTTCTCTAGCAATTCAAAGTCTATTTAAGAAATGAAACCTTTTTCTATTTGATTTTGTTAATTTAAATTTTTATTTAACTATTTGATATCATAAATTGAAATAATGAATGAGTAGTGATTTTATAAACTACTAGTAATGAATAAGTAGTTAACTAAAAATATTAGCTAATTATTCCTTAAATGCTTATTTAAAAATAGTCCAGCCATGTTAAGTAGAAGTGCTTTGTAATATTCCTCTCAGATTGCTTGTAAAGCAGTTGCTCTAAATACATTATTAAAACGTATTTGTGCATTATATATATGTATTCTCTCACTCTCGTAATAAAATTCATGATTCTTATTTTTTAAAGAATGAGTGTTTTTTTCCCATTCAGATATCTGACACTTATACATCCTAAAATAAAATTTCTGTTTTAGACTTCATACAAATCTAAATATAAAATCAATTCCCTCCACATTAGATAGTTTTGTTTCTTTAATGGAAATAGTCTACAAGTTATTACTGTCCTTATTTATTCAGAATCAATGAAATGTAAAATATATATATTGATTACATAAATTAATTATATGATTTTATTTCCAGATTATTGTAAAAAAAAAAAATTCTACACTTATTTAAATTGTTCATAATGGCATCTGGAGAAGCGAATGATGCTAACCAGTTTGAAAATTTTTCAAACTCTAAAAGTACAATTGACAAGGTAGGTTCATGTTCATAAGTTTATGCTTATGTATAGTGAATATAAAAGTTAGAACACCTATGTATAAAGATTTGTTTGATTTATAATTCCAAATATACTTAATTACGAATATTACTTAACATCAATTAAAGTAACTTGTTATATTCTTATGTTGTAACCTCTTCATGTATTATTTTACTGTGGGTGATTTTTTTTTCTTTTAAAAGCATAACTGAATATCTTTCAGATACTTTTGCAACCCTTTAATTATATTGAACAAGTTCCTGGAAAACAAATCAGGACTAAATTAACAAAGGTAAGTCACACATTCAAATGGAATATATTGTATAAGTAATTTCTATAAGATTGGTAAATATCAATTTTCCATCCACCATGGTAATGAATTATAAAACTAAGATTCTTTTATGTCCATCTTCAAAAGTATTGATTTTATTTAAATACTTTTCAGATACGTAAATTAAAAAAAAAAATGTTTAGTCTTTAAATGTTATGTCTTTACAAAAAAAGCAATTTTTAAATTGCTTTGTTTTATAAAGACAGAATGAAAATTCAAACTTGACATTTTGTGAGTTTATTTGTTTAAAATTTCGTATCAAACTATTGCATATTTCCTTCAAGCAAATGAATCTTATGTTCTTTTCCCTCAATTTAATTAAAATTGCTACATTTCAGATTTAAAATATTTGGGTGTTATGTTTTAACACAAAGAAACATAACGAAAATATGATAATACACAAAAATATCTGAAACATTTAAAAAATAAATTAAATTAAAATATCATTTGAATTAAATGATTTTTAAAAACTGTGAGAATATAATATTTTCTATAAGTGGCAAATTATTTTCATAAAAAAAATTACAAGAAAATTTAATTAGACATTGTAAGTATTAACTCAGAGACAAAAGATAAAATAATTTGTAATATTTTAATTCAAAGGCAATAATAACACAAAAAAATCACATTTTTTTCCATATATGAAAAATATTTCTCTAATTAACTATCATCAAAGCTAATTAATGCAACTAAAATCTTCCATGTGCATCATAAGAAGATTTTAATTGCGGTTATTTCCTGCCTTTTTGAGATCAAAATTTGAATTCTTATTTAATAATTTGTGTACTTCAATTATATTTGAGTGCATCAGCCATATATAAAACTGGAGCTTTCTCTTTCTGGAAAATGAAAGAAATATATTTGAGGATCAATAATCAGACATACAAGATTCACTTTTAGCTATTTTGTCATGATCTATTGAGAAAATTCTTAGTTTTTAATCTTTTTCCATCTATGAATTTAAATTCATCATCAGACTTGGATTTCTATAGTGTAAAAATTATCTTTGTATTTCTTTTATATAAATCATTCATTATAATTTTGGATAAATTTTAAAGACAATTCATTCAGTTGTTTGTATTTCTATAGTGTTCGTAATATTGCTTGTATTTCCATAGTATTTTGAAGAAAGTTCATTCAATTGTTTGTATTTCTTTAGTATCAATATAACCATTTACGTATTTTACTCTTACTATATTTACTATTGGATATGTGTTAGCATGAAAAGGTTGAACTGTGCATACACACTGTTAAATAGAAAAAATTAATTATTCTGAAACTTTCACTAAAACCTCCCTTATGCTTTATAATATTACTAATCAAAAATCAAACAAAATTGGAATCTTTGTGCATAAAAAACCTGTCATTTCAGTTTTATTTATATAAAATTTTATTAAGCTCATTAAGAATTCAATAAGAAACTCATCTTTTTATTGCTTATGGTTTTTAAAATAAAATAAAGATTCAATCTGTTCAAAGCTGTTTTGAAAATGCCATATTAGTAAATTCTTGAAGATTTCAAGAGGGAAAATGTACAAGTATTTCTAGTATAAAATTTTATATTAAGATTGCTCATTTTAAATTTTTGCAGACCTTGTTTTTCTTTTTTTAAACATATATTTTATGTCCAACATAGTATATATATATATATATATATATATATATATATATATATATATATATATTATTGATTACTGAACTACCAGTATTCTTGATATTATTTTCTAATGCAATGTTTCACAGAAGGAATAGTCATTTTATTATATATGAATCTGAGTGTTTTACTGTGTTGTAAAGAAAGCAAAATATATAATAATCATACTTATCAAGATATATAATAATTTTATAACTCATACTTTTAATTATTGAATATAAGTGTAATAAAAAATTATAATTCCATTTCAGGCATTTAATTATTGGTTAAATATTCCATTAGACAAGTGTAATGAAATTGGAGAAATAGTCCAAATGTTACACAATGCTAGTCTTTTGTGAGTATCCTATATATTATTTCTATTGTCAATATCTTTTTTTTTCCGGTTAATTGATACAATGCTTATAGCAATGAATAAGATATTGGGAAATATAATTTATATCAATCTTGCTTTATATTAAAAAATATTGTTTTTTCCCCCTTCCTTTTCTTATTTTTTTGAAATTTCAGTGAAAAGAAAATTTTAAATAATCATAATATGAAAGATCATGATCTATCTCAGCTGTGTGAAAGGGTGATTGCATTAGGCTTTTCTAATTAGGTTTGCAAATTTGAAAATAATTTATTTTACTGACATAAACAGCTATAAAATGTACATGAGATAAATACATGTAAAATCCGATACCCCAAGACTTAAGCCTATCTTTCCAATGATCTATATGATTACTGTCAATTCTGAATAAATCTTTGGTACAACAGCACTATCTATCAGTTTTTTTTAAATCTCAACAATATACATTGTGGTGTATTGCCATCTATGGATAAATGAGTGTAAGGATATGAACAAACATAACCAGAAACTTGCTTTCTCATTGCTATTTAGTTTAGCATTTTTAAACCAATGAAAGCTTTTGTCTATGCAAAATCAATATGAGTGTGACTATGATTATTATGGAGCTTTTCATTTTTCTGTTTTATTAAACTAACTTATATAAACTAAATATCATGCAATTTTTTTGTCTCTAAATCTTTCTATATTTTTGTATCAATTCCTAAAAATAAAAATGAAGCCATTAAAGATGATTACATTCAGACATAAAATATTATTTATAAAGAGATCCACGTGAATAAATTGCTTTCTATATGTACATACATTTCATCAGTTTTTAATAACAGCAGCCCATCAAATAACTAAATCAAGATTGAAATCTCAAATGTCTTAAGTGCTAAATTACAAATTCTCATTGCTGTTTTTATGTCATTTTTTACAATATCTGTTTTTCAACAACTTAGATTGTATTTGACATTTACATTATCTTTCGGGCTGAAATTTTTTGTTTTTGATATGTTAGTTCCATTTATAGTTCTTATAGAAAACACAAATACTAAATTAATATATTGTTTGTGATTTTTTTTTTCTGTTATAAATTGGCAAAGATTTCTTTCCAGTTTGGTTGGTTTGGTTTCTGTTCATAAGTCAGTTTGCATTTTTGTCTGAATTTCCTGCATGAAGGGTGAAATACTTAAGTGAAACAAAAGTTATAAAAGAAAAATGATAACTCTCTTGCTTTATTCAGTACAGATTAATCAACTTAAAATTTTGATGGAAAAATCTTTTTATTTAACATATGCAGATTTGGATTAGATTTATTGATCACATATTTCATACATAAATCTTTTCTTTCAATATGTCTTTTTATTCAAATGCAGTATACAACAATGTAACAAACTCTCTCTCTTTGTATTTGACTAGCCTCCTTTGCTGTTATTTGTTTCATCAGGATTAATGGTTGCTAAAAGTTTAAAAAAAGTATTTTATGTAACTCTTTCTTAATGACTTCCTCCACAAAATATTTTTGACTTCAAATTTTTATAAACATATAGTTCCTACTATAAGTTTTATACCATTCTGCTCATACTATTCATTTCCCTGATTTTATACCTATTTCTTTATAAATACTTTCATAACACAGAACTGTAGTATTTAAAAATAGACACATTTAAAGTATTTTATTGTTGTTCGATTTTGAAGCCTTAATTGCAAGTAAAGAAAAAAAAATCATTAAGAGTTACCTTATACTGAAACTTACACAATAATAAAAAACTAATAATAATACGTTGAATCTTTGTAACTTAATCATCAATGGGAATTAAAAGTTTGAATAAAATATTAGTAACAAAAAAAAATTTGAGTTTCTATGCTGTATTGTTGGAAGCTGGTGTGTGAATATATACATTTTCTCTCTATATATTCTTTTTATTTTTCACTACAAAAATTTAAACTTATATTCATTTATAATAGCATTATAAAATGTATTATTCAAGGAAATGGATGTTTGAATGGTTTTGAGGAATAAGTATATTGCAATAATTTTTTTTCTGAACAATGTTCTAACTAGATTTAGATATATTTAAAATGTTCCAGGTATCTTAATTTTTGAGAAAATTGATAATGAAGATTTTAGTTAATGAAAACTAGTTATATAGTTTATGCTTTGAATTCTTATAGATAATTACGAGTCAATTTTAATTCAGAAAAACATAAAATCTTGATGGAAATTCATTGAGTGTGCATACAAATGTTTCTAAAACATTTTTTAATTGGAATTATAAAATCATGCCCAGTTTTGTTCAGAATAAACCTTTAAAAAATAATAAGGAGAAAAAAATAGAAAAATTGAATTGTCTTATAACATTATGAAATTTTTAAAGATTGAATTTTTAACTTTAAAATAAAATATTTTTGTTGTATGGAGTTTATAAACATATAAGTGATAATTTGAAAAAATGTCTAGTTTCCGATATCATGGGAAAATGTTGCAATTTTGCTTGATTTTTAATTAATTAAATTTAAAAAAAAATCACTTCAAAATACATATTTTTACCCCTTATGTATATATGTGCCAAATTTGATAGCTCTGGGTAAAATCATATGACATATAGAGATAGATGTGCACAAACATTCATTCTGTGTTATTTGGAAAAATTGAATATCTATATTTTTTTTCTTTTGAAGTCTCATAAAATTCCATATTTCTTGGTGAATTTTGATGAAATTTAATGTGCATATTCATTAGCATCTAAAAGGACTAAATACGCTTTGAAAAAATTTCTGTATTCTCGAAAGAGGGCTGAAACAAGATTAAAATATTTTAACATTTTTCTGTTACAACTTTGGAACGTATTGCTGCACAGAAACTTTTAATTAAACGTTTAAATTAACTTTATAGCAACATCAATTTCATTTTGCATATTTTTCTCTTAATTGTTAATCATTTTTTTTAAAGTTGATTAAAATATAGCTTGTATAATTTTTTTTTTTTTTAAATTACTCTATTTCACTTTTAGTTACGCTCTATTGCTCATATTGATTTTGTCTATATTGAAGTTAAGTTGCTTTCTTCAAAACGTTTTCATTTTTGCTTTTATAATATAAAATAAGCACCTACTAAATGTACACACAATAATTTACCTTTAAAAAACTCCCTTTATACAACAATGTTTAATGCTAAATTATTGCATGTGTATATTAAGTGTTTCTTTCTTTTTTTAACTGTTTTACTTAATTTTGTCTCTTATTTTAGTTCCCTTCACATTTTAATAAATTTTATTGCCATATTATTTTTTTAGCTTGAATTCTATAAAAATGATTTCATTTGATAAGTTTGATATTTTTTTTATGTCTTATTACACTAATTTCAAAGCCACATTTTAAAAGTGTGTCAGTGGAACTTTATTCTAGCTTTTATAAATTATAGTTTGTTTTCCCTGCTTTTTCTTAGCTTTATAGTATTTCAAATTATGCACACACACCCCACCTTCCATTTATTATCATTGTCATATTATCAGCATTAAAAATTCAAACAATAGATTTTGAATATTTGATTAAACATGAAAGATAATTTAAATCTCACACCCCTTAAAATAATATGGCTATAATTTCAAAATCATTTGAAAACCAAAAATATTTTTAAAAGGAAATAAAACCATAAATATTTTTTTTAAATTGTTATTTTCGTGCACAATGGCATTTCCAATATATATGCTGTGCATTCTACTCCTTGGAAATTATTTATTACACATCTGTATTTTTTTAATTTCTGGAATTATGTTTTTCGTAGCATTTGATATTAAGGTATTTATGAATGTTAATATTTCAAATATTAAATAATAAGAACTGGCTATAAAACAGGCAAATATAGATAAAGTGTCGCAGATACAATCCAATTTTATATGAGCCCTTTTAAACCATCCCTCACAATGGAAGTCAAATATAAAGAAAATACATTGCTTGCGTCAAATGTTGGAATTTCAAAAATATATGTTATTATTAATGAAATAAATTCTGAAATGAAAAAATATAATTAATTTGTTATTTATGGGGAAAGAAACCTCTTCTGTGAAATTTTAATTTTCATCAGAAATAGTAAGCAGATTTATTCAGTAGAAATAATAAATAAAAATATCAGACATGGATACAATTAGAAATGGTGCATTAAATTGCTATGTTAAAGCTAAATATTTATTATATAAATCTTCTTGAAATATAAATAAAAAGTATTGGACAGAATCTAAAACCTGGTTTAATTTATTTTTTAAAAACATATTTAACTTTCACTTTTTAATGTATGCATCTGTAAGAATTATACACATGAATATAATTGTATGTTCTTTTATGTTTTTAATTTGAAAACCGAATACATATCCCACTTGAAATTTACTTTTAAAAAGTATTAAATTTGTCATTGATAGTATTTTGAAAATTAACCAGCTCTTTCCGTTTATTTCTTAGAATCGATGATATAGAGGACAATTCTAAACTAAGAAGAGGAGTTCCTGTTGCACATAATATCTTTGGAATTGCTAGTACTATTAATTCTGCAAATTATGTATACTTTTTAGGACTGGAAAGAACTTTAAAGCTCGGTCATTCGGAGGCCACTGCTGTTTTTACAGGTATATTCACTTTTTGTAAGATTTTTTTTGTTATTCATTTTGATATTTTAAAAAAATATCATTTATGAATATGTTTGAATTAGTTTCAGGAATGAGATTGTGAGCCTTGTATTACTGGCATAAAAATTTATATTTAGATAGAATAATTTATTGCAGCAAAAGTGCAAAATTCACAATGGCATCATTTTTCTTATAATCTCAAAAACGAAGGGGATCATCAATTGAATACTAAACAGGTATTCACCACTTCTTTCATCTGTTGATGGCAGGGGAATCATCATCCTCTTAAAGCATTTTTATGTTGACCAAGCTAATGATCATATGTTTAATTTTGATGATAGATCGTTAATATCGATCTGAGATCATTCGTTTTAAAAAGTTATTAGTATGATGGTTCAGTGGGATTGGCAGATTTTCACATATTTGCACCTCTTTTCACTGAATTGTTTTGGGACCCATCTTAGTCATATTTTCTGAAAGTTGAGCATTTTATATATGTTCCCACAGTTAATATGCGCATGATTTGTCAGTTATCAACTATTTAGAACTTTTCAATTCTCTGATAAACATTTCATTGTGGTAAAGTATTTTACCTTCTATTGTTTTGTAATTTTTTATGTCTTTCATCTCCTGCTGCCTTCAGAACACAAAATACAATACAGAAAACACTTTTCTATTAATACAACACACAGTACTACTTTTCTTTTGTGCTAATGGTGAGTGATGCAGCCATGTTTACTTCACAATAGCACAAAAAAAAGTTAAGTTTAAGAGAATGGTGCCATCTTAATGGCTGGCACGAACAAAACTGTAAAGCTTATATAATAATCGGAACAAAAGTGTGAATTTGTATTGATTTTTCCTCATAACATTTGTTTAGAGTTAGGTCAGCTTTAAAATTTGTTCTCTACTAATAATATACAATGAAAAGACTACCAATAGTTTTGTAGGAATACAACAAAGTTAGTTACTTATACTTGAATATAGCTTTTTTAACAAATATTAGAAATTTTTAAATTTGTTTTTTTTTGGGGGGGGGGGATTTTGAAAGATAAGTATATTGGAACTGCCTACAATTGCAATATTATAAAATTTTCTTAGTTTAAAAACTAGTTATATGGATTTAAAATGGAAATATAAAAAATGAAAAAGTGGTATCAAGCAAATATTTGTGAAATAAATTTTGGGAAAATTTGAAAACTATATAAAGAAATCTACAGTAAGATTTTAAATAATTTCTGGTTAAATTTTATTTTAGAACAATTGCTTGAACTCCATCGTGGACAAGGAATGGAAATATATTGGCGAGATAATTTCATATGTCCAACAGAGCAAGAATATAAAGAAATGGTAAAAAGAAGTAAGTGCATTCTCAAGAATTTGGAATGCTTCATTTCACTTTAATTCAGTTTTTGTGAAATCGTATTTCCTAAATTCATATACTTTTCCTTACTAAGAATTAGTATTCATATACTTGTATAATGGACTCTCTATATAATTACGAATGTAAAAGGGTTTTTTTAATTTTAATTATATACTTAATTAGCAATCTATTCCTTGTATATCTAAACTATTTAGTATTTCTAAATAATATGACTGGAATTAGGACTATTAGAATTTGAAGTGATATGTGTCCCTTTTATAAGTTTTATTGAAATTAAAATGCATTTTATAGACATTTTTATGAATATAATATTATAAATTTAACTGAACAAATAAAAAATAAATAAATAATTTTCAGAAAAAAAAATAATTTTGATTGGTTTACTGTAGGAACTCATATCATCATCATCATTTCAGTTATTGCCCCATCCTTTAACTCTTATCAATAAAAGCCTATTAAACAAACTATGAATCTTGTTGATGTTACCAGGTTATCACTGCTAAATTCCTTCTCTTTCTGTAAAGTGCAATTGATTGAATATTTTTACAAGTGTTTTATTTGAGACACTCTTCCAGATAGATGGGGAGGGGGGCAGAGAGTTTTTATAAGAACACTCAAAAGATGTCTAAGCATTCGTTTGCTTGCTAGTTATCTGCTAAACAGGGATTTCTTTTGTATAACAACCAGTTAAAAATACAGGCTGTCATTGTGGTTTTTAAAGAAGGGGGAGGGGGGGAGTTCTCTTATCTTTGAAAGAGAAACTAAAGCACCTGAATTTTAATAATCTTAAGAATGAGAGATTTAAAGGATTGCACCAGGCCTCATGAATAAAATATTGCAGTATGGTGATAAATTTTTACTGTATTATTATAACACTTAAGAAACTTCATGATTGAAGATTCTAATCCCATTTTTTTTTATTTCAATTATGGAATAGTTCCATTTTTTTAATGCTTGTGTAAAAAAAAAAAAAAGGATAGTTTTAAAATAGTTTGTATTTAGAAAGTATGGTTTTAACCATTTTCCTTTAACCTTTAAAGAGATTATTTAATTTTCTCTTGTTATAATTGTATATTAATTCCATCACTGTTTTTTTTTTTTCATTTTATTATTGTTTTTCACAATTTTAGGCCTGCACAATTTTAGGATACATTTTTCACAATTTTAGGATATTAAAAAAGTTAATATATATTTTTTGTTTTATTTTTATATATGCATTTTTAGATAAAATTTTTAAAAATATTATTTTGTAATTTTTTTAATGACAAACATGCTATAATTATAATTTTAAGTTGGTGCAATTATTTAAAGAAAAATACAAATAAACAATGTCTTAAAATTTTAAGAATGCTGTCTAAAAATAACTAGCCATATTTCGTACAGTTATCACTTAAGTTAATAATAAATATTTTTATCATAAAAATGTGTCTTTAATAATTAAAGATGCTTGCATATCTATACTTATAATAAAGCTGAATGTGTTTGGGTGTGTGTGTTGGCTCTCTGCAGGCCAGACCATTAGACCTACAGCTACCTGATTTGACACATGTGTTACGTCGCAATCAAACTCCATGAGAGGTAAGTTCTCTGTTCGGGAGTGACAACAGAAGTAAGAGAGATTTTGAAAATATGGGGAAAGAGTAAAGCGTTGAATGTATGTGCTGTGTTTTTTTATTTTAAATATATGTTATTCATGTTTCCTTCAGTGTTGTCTTCAATGAACAAAACTGCCTACATTTATTTTCTAAGTCAATCCTAATACGAATTACATGTATACCTCGAATACGAATTACATCTATACCTTGGAGGTCGGGAATGTGCTTTTCAGAGAGTTTTCTTTTTAATTTTTAAATTAGAATTGTAATTAATTAAAAATTTTGATGTTTTACTACTATAATTTCTGAAAATATTACAGCACAAAATTGATTTTTACATCTTATTAAAGTTTAAAAAAATAATTTTTTCATTGATTGTAATGTTTTAACCTATAAATTAAATTTCTATTTTTATTGCATTATTTAAACACAATCTAATTATATTTTTCAACAATTTATTTTGCACAAACTAAAATTTAAGCTGCATGCAAACATCAAAAGGGCAGAATTAGCTTTTATCAGTATGTTGCCATCACATTGACAAAAGCTGAAATTAAAAAGTAAGTTAATTATTATTGCAAATTAAACATATTAATTATATAAAAGTCTTATTTTCAACACTGTAAAAAAGGAAATATGATTTTTTTTCCTAAGAAAAATAAATGCTAGACAAATTTTTCAGTTAAGACAAATTTTGCAATTTTTTTTAAATTTACAAATTTAAGACAATAAATCAGTTTTATTTAAGGCGAACATGGTTTAATATATACAAGATATTGACTCTAATCAGGCCCCAGTAACTAATTTGGAACAAACATCTGCTAACAAAAGTGTCTAAATGAAGTAAATAGGTATATTTTGTGTACTTTGAGCTCAATAAATGCTCTGATGAATTAGGAATTTTTAATTTTTACATAAAACCTTTTCCCGATGAACCATTTTTAATAAAAGATTCTTGAGACACTAATATTTTAAATAAAAAGAGTTGCGCTCCAATCAATTAAATCAATCACTAAAATTGACTGATTTATGAAAATTTGAATATTATTATTCTATTAAATTGGCTATTTTAAATCATTTCATTGACAGTCTCAAAGATAATACACCAGTCATTTTGCAGGATTTCTCATGAGTGATTCACTTTATTATGAAAATGTTGATTGGTCCAAAATTCAAACTAATAAATCAGTCAGATTTGATCGCAGTAGATACAAATGTTTATTTATTTATTTAAAACTTGCAGAGTCAAGAATATTTTGCAGAATAGGATTCTTTAGAACCAAAGTACTGTCTAAAAGTTATTCATAATTTTTTAAGTATATTTATTGACTGAAACAAAATAAAATATAATATAATTATTGACATCATTTAAATCCTTTTGAAAGTAAAACTAAAAGCTGAATTTTATGATGAATCTAAGAAATTTTTGTTGAATAATTCTTGACATATCACATAAATTATAAAAAATATTCTATAGTGCACAAAATAATTTAATGCTGAATAACTCTGTTTTCAATGCTCATATATATATATATATTAAGGCTTGGTTTCAGTAAAAAAAATATTTGTTATATTAATTGCAGTTTAATCATTTTTACTTTAATTTAAAATTGAAATTTAATGGGAGCTGACAGAAAATTAGAGAGACACCTTACATTTATAGTTTAAATCCTTTATTATATGATTGAATTATATGACTATCATAATGTGAAATTTAAAAATATTGTAATGAAGTAACTATTAAAATCCTTTGAAAATGCAATCTTTGCTTAAATATTTTAATGCATTAATTAACCAAGACATTTACTTGTTCATTTTTTACAGAAACTGGTGGTCTCTTTGGATTAGGTGTCAAATTAATGCAGCTATTTAGTAACAATAAAAGGTAATGTTCCTGATTTTATCTGTAAAAATAATGCCATAATTATGTAAACTGTATTGCAAAGAGCAAAAAAAAAAAAAAAAAAAAAAAGCCATATTTTGTTTTCTTTAAGTATTATTTATCATAAGCTAAGTTTGAATAATACTGTTTAATAGGGAACATGTCCTAAATACATTTTAAAAACTTGTATATTTAGGCATTTTTCATTATAAAATTTTTAATGGTAGCAATAATAAATGCTGCATTCTTAAATGAATTAGTATTAAAGTTTAAATAAACTGCTCACTTTTTAAAGCATTTATTAATTTGCTCTTTGACCTTTTAAAGCTTGTTAAGATTTTTTAAAAGATTGAGGAGAAGCCAACCCATTAACAATTTTGACAATTCAGTTTTAAAATTTATCATTAGAGAAGTAATGAGAAAATCAAAAGTAACACCAAGCAGTCAATAAACATTATTATCTAATTGCTTAGTAACGTTTGCATAAAGCAATTCAGAAATTTTTTTTATAAAATATGGCAAAGAATACATGAATTCGCACCACAATAATCCTTTTTGGAGAGTTGAATTGTTATTTATGAGTTTTTAACGAAATATTTTACGAATATGGATTTATAACTTTGTGCTCACTTGCTATGTCACTGTATGATGTCTTCTTATTTTCGCAGTTGAAATTGCCTCTTAGTTGTAAACATTTTCAGTCCATTAATTTATTAAAACAAGATTCACTATTAATTCTGAAGAAATTTCGCAAAAACATTTGAAGGCTTGTTTTGATGATTGCAAAAATAAATGGCAGAAGTGCATTGCAATCAGAGATTACTTTGATTGCATATTATTATTGCATTATTATTATTATTATCCAATTTTGTACTCACAATATAAATAAATAAATGGCAACATGAGTTACAGAAAAGTCTTTTGAGACTACCAATTGTTTGAAAAGCTTTGAGACCCCTCTCCCTTCCCCCTTGTGAGAAAACTAAAAAGCAGGGAATTATTTGAATGTGAAATATTTTATTATTAAAGGATAGAATTTCAATTGTGCATTATCTAAAGGTGAAAATTCTTTTTAAATTTTAGGGGCTGTCAAAATGTTAGAACTTTTGCTTCTTCATTGTTAAACAGAAGTTTCGTTAGAAATAATTTTGCAGTTCTACTTGATAACCATGAATAAGAAACTTTTGAAAGAAAGCATTGAAATTTTTATGCCTTTAAAATGTGTCCCCCCCCCCAAAAAAAAAAAAGTTCTTCACTCATCAATTCTTTTAGACATGCAATTTTCATGTATGGCAGTTGAATGTCAGACTTTGAAAGTCACAAAAATTTGAATCTACAGAATGTGAGAAAAACCGTAAGTCTTTGCAACTTAGGGTTTAAGTTCATATGATTAGAATAGGAATTAATTTTAAAAATGCTATTAATTTGAATTTATTACACACAAATGCATTTATAAAATCTTTTAAACATTTAGAATTGTTTGCAATGGAATTATTGTTATCCATGTAAGTAAAAAAGAAACTATTGCTTAAATGGGATGGCACCATATTTTGTATCCTCTTTTATAAAATTTTGTATTTTGGAAATGATTCTCTATTTTGGAATTTGGTAAAAGCTGATGGAAGTCCATTTCTTAAAAATATATCTTTGTACTTATATAAAAGTTGTAAAGTTTTATCTTTCATCTTTTCTTGGCATGTGAATATATATACAGTGGTGGCCAAAAGTGTGGACATTTTTTGAAAGTTTCATGTTTTTCAACTTTGCGTGCTTGTATAATATATTAATTTTAACTTAAATACAAATGTTTAGATACCAAATTGAAGGTAATTCAATGTAAAATTTAATAACAAAAACAGTATTACAATATCTGTATTTCAAAAAAAGTTACGCTCATTTTAGTAAGATCTATCTTAGATTTGCATTTTTTTAAAGTGATATGTACACAATCATTACTTAGTAGGATAACCCTTATTTTTTAAGACAGCTTCACAGCGTCTTTTCATCGAGTGAACGAGTGTTTGGAGTTCATCTTTCGTAATCACATGATGCCAAGAATCAATTATAGATTCAATAAATTGTCTTTTATTGGATGGACGTTTTTTTTTTTTTTTTTTTTTTACAAGAATTTTCAAACGTTGCCACAAATTTTCAATTGGATTGAGATCAGGGCTGTTTCCTGGCCATGGTATACATCTATGCCTTTATTTTGAAACCATGCTTTCCATACTTTTGCTGTGTGGCATGGAGCTGAATCCTGTTGAAAAATAAATGGTGCTTTGTTGGGGAAGAAATCCCTGATGGAAGGTATCAATTTCGGTTCCAGGACAATTTCGATGTATTTTTTGCTATTCAGGATGCCATCAATCACTTGAATTCAGCCCACACCATCTGTAGACATACATGCCCAAATCATGGCATTTGTTGTTGTTTTTATAGTTGCTTCAATGCAATCAGGATGAAGCGCTTCACCTACTCTACGTCTCATGTATTTTCTACCATCACTACCGAAGAGCGATATTTTAGTCTCACCGCTCCAGATTACTTGCTTCCATTGATTTTCTGACCATTTAATGTGTTCTTTTGCCCACTTAACTCGTTTTTCGAGTTGCTTTTGATTTAAATATGGTTTTTTCCTTGGATTTCTAGCTTGTAGTCCAAATCCTGATAACCTTCTTCTTTTTGTTCTTGAACTTACTGCAATACCCGCTGCATTCATTTCACATCTATTGGCATCTGATGAAATTTTTCTATCTTGAAGGCATAGCCGTTTAATTTTTCTATCGGCAGTAGCAGTTGTGCATTTTTTTTTCTGCCTGATTTGGTCTTATTTTCCACTGATTTCGTTTTTTCATAACGTAAACAGAACTTTCGTACACCAGAAAAAGTCACTGAACCACCAACTTGTCTTGCAATTTCAGCATAAGAGAGGCCATTTTCTCTCAATATGACAATTCGGCTTCTTTTTGTAGATGTCCAATCAGTTCTTCTTGTTAGTGTTGTTTGTTTAAAATAAATTTAATTAAAAAAAGGACTTAAAATATTCAAAAACAGCAATACTCTATTTAATTGTAGTAGTATGCATCATTCTGCAAAATATTTCCACAACAATAACTCTTTTACCATACAAATAACCTAAATTATAGTTACAGACATTTGATGGGTCCTCAGAACAGTGTTTGTGATTGTCTATTCGCTTTTATTACAAAACACGTCATTATTCGAAACGATTTGTATTTGTTTGTTCTATTAAATTGAGCGTAACTTTTTTTGTAATACTGTTTTTGTTATTAAATTTTACATTGAATTACCTTTAATTTGATATCTAAACATTTGTATTTAAGTGAGAATTAATATATTCTACAAGCACGGAAAGTTGAAAAACATGAAACTGTCAAAAAATGCCCACACTTTTGGCCACCACTGTATATACTAGCCGCCTTTGACGACCAGCCGGTTCGCCAATCATAATGTTCGTTTGAATTTTAATAATTAAATATTTTACACAATTCCAACTTTAATAGATTCTTCATCAAAATATTTTAAAACTTCAAATTTTGATAGTCATATAATTCACTCATAATATTATAAAGGCCTTCAGTCATAACGTAATCTGTATCTCACTAATTTTCTGTTACCTCTCGTAGAATTTATGCTTTAAATTAAAGTGGAAAGAATTAATCAGCAATTAATATAATAATATTTTTTACTGAAACAAAGCATTTTTTATTATATGATTACTGATAACAGAGTCACTGAGCGTTTAAACTTTATGGGCACTAAAGAATATATTTCTTAATTTATGTAATATCTCAAGAATTTGTCAACAAAATTTTCTCAGATTCATCATGAACAGATCGATTAATTAACAATGTTTAATTTTAAATGCATCAAACACTAAGAAAATAAAATGAATCGTTTAAAATAATCGGTCGAAAACAGGTTTAAAAAAAACTACTTAAAAAACGATGTACTTAAAATACTTAAAACTATAAGCATATACAAAAAATATATAACTAACATAAATACAATTTAATTACAAAAGCATGCAACTAAGATAAAAATAATTTAAATCATCCGTTGATAATGGTTGTCATTTCAGCAATCAGTAAACAATGCGCATATCTGAATTTTCAACGCCAGTTACGGTAACGCAAATACGTGAATTTTTTCTACGCCAGTTGGGGTAACGCTATGCAGATTAGAAATTTTTAATTTCCTTTATTCTGTATTATTTTAATTCAAAAGTACTTCAGAATGAATCTGAAAGATGGAATAAGTAGCAATGTTTAATTTTAAATGCATAAAACATTAAGAAAATAAACAGAATCGTTTGAAATAATCGGCCGAAAAATGTTAACCCTAACCTCATTACTGTTGGGGGAAAAAAACTGAATCCCTACTCATTTGGCGGTGGGGAAAATGAGGTGATTTTGGCGGGAAAGTTAGCTTTTAATTAATAATTAAAATTCTAATTAAAAATTAAAAAAAAAGACCCCAGGTGCACATTCCCGACCTCTAAGGTATACATGTATCAAATTTGGTAGCTGTAGGTCAAATGACCTGGTCTGTAGAGCGCCAACACACACTCACATACACATTGAGCTTTATTTATAAAGTATAGATATAGATATATGTATATAATGTTGCTAATAAAAAATGTTGCATATTCGAGTACTAATTTCATCTTGGTATTTAGAAAAAGAAGAAAAAGCTTTGTGATTCTATTTAAGAAATAGTTATTTTAATTGTATTTTTTTTTCAGTGACTTCACTAAGATCATAGCTCTTATGGGGCTTTACTTCCAGATCAGAGATGATTATGCAAATCTTCAATCCAAAGAGGTATTTGTTAAGATATTTGTGCAGGATTGCATGCTCTGCATATTAGGTGCCTTTTTGTTCATTCCAAATTGATTCCCTTTCTTTCCCATGATTTTTTTACTTCTTACATTTTTTTTAATTTAGTACACCGAAAATAAAAGCTACTGTGAAGATTTGACTGAAGGAAAGTTTTCTTTCCCTGTTATTCATTCCATTAGAAGCAATCAAGGGGATCCAAGAATTATGAGTATCCTTCTTTGTTTAAACTGGGATATCTACCAATCACAAAAGTTCCAAATCGCCCCCCCCCCCCCTCCCCTTTCAAAAAGGAATATTTGAATTTTTATATAAGTCATCAAGACTCCTGATTGGATAATTACTTTTTAAACATTCGTGCAAACTTCAAAAAATCATGATAAAAAAATAATACTCAAAAAAATTGTGGTTTGTGTTATATGTTCAAATAGTCTTTGGATTTTTTTTTTTTCATTTAAAAATAATTTAAAAGATGACCGAAAGATGGCATTCATGCAGATTGAGACATTTTGGGTAAAAGAATGGTGAATCCATTACTAAAACAGTGCAAAAGTTCCTTACTATAAAAGGAATCAAGGTGAATAAAAGCCCTAATGTAAGGGATACTGAATTTAGTACAACGTTTTGAGGAAACAGAAAGTTTGGAAGGTTGCCTATGAAGTGGCTGACCATCCGTCAGTACGGACACATTCCTGTTGTACAAAATGTCATGGGAAATTTGGCAGCTGAGTCATCAACCTGGAATAACTGTGCATGTGAAGCTGAGAGAGTAATTTGGATACCAGAAATGTTGATCTGGCACATTCTGCTCGAAATCTTAAAACTGAATCGGTACAAGATACAGGCACTTCGCTAATTATTACCAGCCTTTACAACAAGCCTTTGCTACACGGGTGCTTGCACAAATGGAATGTGACCTACAATACTTGCTGAACATCATGTGTACAGATGAAGTCCACTTATCATTGCATGATGACGTCAATATGAAAAACGGTTGACATCAAGCACTCATTAGTATACGACGAAACTACTACTTTCTCTGTGGAACTATTTGATGTGGTTTCATTGTGTTCTTCTATCTGGACCTGTTCGTTTTTACAGAGAATTGTCCTATATCCGGTTAGAAAACCTGCTCCATCACTTCTAAATGGTATCTTATGCTTTTGCGAGATCACATTGTGATTTCTTCACAGCAAAGGCTTGTGTTACCTGCTGTCACCTTCATGTAGATGGTGTCCCGTCTCACGTTTCGTCAAGATGTTCCTCTTAGGCACATTTTCTGAGTCCAAGTAATAAGCTGAAGATGCAAGATTAAGTGGTTTTCACAAAAGCCAGACCTTACACCAGTGGACTTTGAGCTGTGGAGATACCTGATGTCTCCAGCGTTAGACCAAAAGATACCATTCAATGTGTCATCAGCAGTCAATGTCATTACGCTACAATCAACTGTGATAGGCGTAGTTATGCGCTTCACTTGCCTAATACCGTATGGTGATGGTCATATTGATCATCTTTTGCTTTCAAATAAAATGTGCTGTGTCAAGTCATAATGCTCTGGTTTCTGATTTGCATAAGCCATCTCAGTTTGATATGCGAGAAGCATCTATTAGTCATTTTTTGAATCATTTTAATGGGGAAAAATCCGAAGACTCTCTGAGCATATTCCCGCGAACCGCAATTTTTTTTCGAGCATTACTTTTTTATTATGAATTTTTTTAAGTATGCACAGATTTATGTCGCATCCTGTATATGTGTGTGCGTGTGTGATGAAGGTAGAGAAAAAATGTAAGAATTGAATGTTTATCAGTCAAAGAATTTTAATAAAGGCATTATTTACAGCACATATTTTAATAATTCTTCAAATATCTCATTTCAGAAATTGTTAAGTTATATAAAGTACAAAAATTTATTATCAAATTGAAAATTTGTTAGTAAAATACATTATGCTTTTGATCAAAACAGTTTTTTAAGGAAGAGTTATGCAGGCCTATGCTTCTTTGTGCCTCTTCATTGTATTTTAACCTCTTATGATTCCTTTTTAATGAGATGTCTGTTATAATGATATTTCCCTCCATAATTATGGATTGTGCGCATGTGTGTGTTTACACTCATACATATGTGTGAATTAAAATTAAAAGAAATCTTTTGTGTGTTTGCTCTATAATTTACTTGAAAACAGATTTAATCATTTATTTAGGAAACAAAGTGAAAATGAAAAGAGGACCAGTTTTGTTATAAAAAGAGGCTATATAAATTTTCTTTGATTGAAAACCAGTACAAATAAGTAATAATAAAATAGCAATTTATTATTCCTAAATAATTCCTATATAAAATAGCTAAATATTCCAATATAAAATAGCAATTTATATATTGGAATTTTTTTTAACTCCAATTGCAACTAAAACTAGGGCAGCATCACTTGCCATAATTGATATTTTGCTTTGCCTGTTTGTGCTTTGAAATGTTTGATGTTTTCCTAAAGTATTAGTGTATGTACTTTTTCTTACAGTGTTTTTTATTGTTATAAAAATGTTTACTATTGTTGGTGGTTTTTCACAATACTTTCTGTAATTAATTTAAATTACAATGCAATGCAGTTGCACAGAATTAAAAATAATTGAAAAAAATCAAATTACATTTCAAAACATTGCTATTGCTAGATAAGGCTTTAATAAGGTAAAACTATCGGGAAATAACTGGATATCTAAGTGATACGGCTTATATGTATTTAGACTTATTAATAATTTTTGCCAGGCATTTGAAGAGGTTTTCATGATAGAACCTGAACCTATATAGTGATACAAATTTTTTTCTTGTATCTTGTTATATTCATGATTATGATAAATAATATGGCTGTGACATTAAATAGATTAACCCTTTGTTATAAATTTTTTCTCTTTCTGGGAGACATAAATACTTCTCTTCAATAAAAAAAAGGGGGGATCTAAACTGAAATGAACTGAATAAAACCTTATGGAAATAAATCAATTAGATGCTAAGATTTTTTTTGAAAAGATTTTGTAACAGTGTGTGTATATAATACAAATTTTATATTGTAAGTGAGGGATTAAGTAATTGCTTTAAATTAATTAATTTCAATGTTCAAAATAAAATGATTAAAATAAAAAAGAATAATTATCAACCACAAGTTTCTCATGACGCTTAGTAGATATCCTGTGAAGTATTTGAGACTGTACTTGATTACTTGTAAATATTTTCCTTAATAAATATATCTAGATATAATACGACAAAGAACAACAGATGTTGAAATCAAGAAATATGCTGTAGATCTCATGGAGAAAATGGGCTCCTTTGAATATAGTAGAAATGTACTTAAAGAATTAGATGCGCAGTAAGTAATCTAATCAATTTCACTTCTTATTGTTCTCTATTTTCTATATTAGTAACAAAGTGTCTTGCAAAGTTTGGGATGATGATTTCATATTTGAAGTCAAATGACTTTTCTCAGTGCTGATAGATTCATTCAGTAACCACTTTTTAATAAATAAATGGACTGTGAAAAACTCTTAAAATTAAGATGATTGCTTTTTTATTGAAAATATTTATATATTAATCAGATTTATTTATTTCGTAAAAAAAATCGTAAACTGTAAATTATTATGGATCCAGTTTTATTTTGCTATGCTTATTACTTCTGCAAAAGATTATTATTATTTTGTAAAAAATGAAATTTACTGGAAAATTTGTCTGAACCAGTGTTATCATCAGTATAAGATATATAAGAATTTAATTAACAGTGTCAAATCTAAACCTGAAATTCCAACTTCAAACTGATGTTCATTTTAGATATTAGGCATGAAGTATTAATGTAAAATTTGAAATAAATATTCTTGAATGTATTCCTTGTTTTATTGTTTTCCTTGTATTTCCTTGTTTTAAGTTGATATTATTACATTTAAAACATGTCTTATCCACTGACCCTTCCAATTATAAAAATAAAAATTCTTATTATACTGGAGCTTCTTATCATTTGTTATAAGTTTACATTGCTATATGATAATCTAATAATTTGGCTAGTCTAAGAATGCAGCTTATATGAAGCCATTCTGGATTAACATGAAAAATGGAAACAATTGAAATGTCAAGTAATTCTATTAAAGATTTATATTGAAATCAAGTTTCAGCAAATCAGTTAAGTGAAGCCAAATCTAATATTTCATAATATTTGCAGCAAAGATTTAACACCAATTTAGGGCATAATCCCAGGCAGAATAACTGATTTTGGAAGCTACGAATGTCTAAAATAATGTATTAGAATTTTCAGTATTACTTGCTATTTACAAATAGTAATTTGCATATATGACCTTGCCAGAACCTTAGAATGTTAAATCCTCAATGATCTAGAGGTATCATTTCTTTTGGTTTCATTCTTTTATATTACATTGCAAAACATTCATTCTTTTCTATCTTCCATAAATATTTTTAGTGGAGGTATTGAATCCTTTTAGAAGTTTTTCAAATGCATCGTCTTTTTCGTAATCTTTATAATCCAAATGTGCATTCAGAATATTTTGCATTATTTATAGGGCAAGAATGGAGATCAACCATCTTGGGTGCAATCAGTATTTGATAGCAGTTTTAGATGAACTGAAACTATGGTAGCTTTAATTTAGTATGACTGTTTGTAAAAATACTCAGTTATTATTTATACTGGACAGAAAAGAATTGTATTTTTCATTTTATTTATTTAATTAAATTATTTACCGATTTTTCTTGTGCCTTAATTATTATAAATCAATTCTGTGATACTCTGATTGAATAGCTTTTGATTATTGTAAACTTAGCCATGTTCATTTTTCTTATTTAAGAAACTATTAGAAAGGTCTCAAATTATACAGGTTTTTTTAAGGAACGTTACTGACTTTTTCAAATTTTATTCTTATTTTTTCTCCTTAATTATCCATATTATTTGACAAATAAAATAAAAATATTACATTGCAAAACTTTTATAAATTTCTCTCATGATTGTAGCAATTTAATATTAAAATATATTATATACGGTAAACTCAATACAACTGTTACTAGGATTTCGAATCATGTTTCAAGATAAACAAATCAAAATTAGAGAAATGTACTTAATGACCATAAATTTAATTGAGTGTAAATGACAATTACACATTTTTAGCATTCAGTGGTAAAAATTTATGATTTGTAAATTCTGTATGTATTAAAATATTTTATATTTTTCAAAATTTTTGAAAAAGGATTATTTCTTATAAAAATTAATGAATTTATAAAAAAAAGAACTTATTATTATTGTTATTATTTCAGTCTTGGAATTTCTTAATGTGCATATTTCATGGCTGCTTTAAAAAAAAAAGAAAAACTTCTATGAAATGTGAATATTTAAGATGAAATTGGATGTATGTTATGTTATAATAAAATATCTTAATTATTTGAAATGTTTTCTAATTATGTTGAAAAATGGTCTTACTATTAAAATGAAATCCATAGTTTCTTTATTTTTCTGAGAATAGTACATTGATATTTTGAAATAAGTTGATTTTTTAGATATATTTTTATTGTATTCAGTCAATTAATGATGGTTTGTTTTACCTACAAAATTATTGCATCCAAAATTGATTTAGATACTCTACTATCCATGACAACAAGGTAGTCTGTTTTACTGACAATTTGGTATTAATATATATATATATATATATATATATATATATATATAATATATTTGTTAATGAAATGTTCCATAGACAAAATATATTTGAATGAAATTTATTTATAAAAAAACTATTATATCTGTTTATATGTGATTATAAAATCTAGAATCCACTAAGAAAAATCTCCGTTTGCAATTAAATAAAAATTACTTTTTATAAAAAGTAAGTTTTTGGATGGCACAATGGACAATTTTCTGAAGTGGATGGCAGCTCCATCGTATATTCATCCTAAAAGCAGACCATGCATCTTCACTATTAAATAAATTTGCAATTCAGAAGGCTACTCAACTGAATAAATAAAAATTAGAACAGTGATTGAGAGTATTCAAAATATTTAATTTTATTTTGGTCATGATTTTTTGTTTTGATAGATTTTTTTGCAAACTTGCTTGGTGCTTTTCTTTGAAGTGTAGAAGACAGCCTTTTTCAATGCATAATAATTCCTTTTAGATATTCAAGGAATAACTTTTGTTCCCAAAAACTCAATTTTTCTTAAAAGTGTGGATTAAAAGTTATATTTTATAAAATATTGAAACAGCAGTTGTCATGAATGGAACATCTGGAAAGTAGCTGATTGAGTAATTAATTATTTTAGTAATCATTGCATTGTAATAACTGAAAAGAATTATGTGAAAAATTCTTTAATGTGATGCTAAGAATTAGATTATTTCTATTTCAGTTTTTGAGATAGAATTGTTATCTTAAAAAGCAAAACATTTTCTTAATTATAATTAACAAAAAATGTAGAAGATTTAATTTTATAATTGTATTCAATGGTACTATGAAAAATAGTTCCAATTTTATTTTTATTTATGCATTATTTGTTTGTACTGAAGACTTCTATATTCTGTACATGTACTTTTACTTGTTGGTAAAGATTAACCATTCCTTTTTTATTGCAACTGATGCCTTTTGATCAGAGTCAAAGTCTTGAATTCACTAACTTAATAAAATTCTGGCTGATATTTTCTGTGAGTTAGTGTTTGTAACAACAAGCCAGTGAAACAGTCATTCTATGTATTTGCAAATAATAATTCATCGTCATTTTCTTATTATGAAGATATAATAGTAGTGTTTCCTTATTTTATTTTCTTGATCTTCTCCATCTATCCCAGATTTATATCTGTGAATAACATTTGATTGTTCCATATGTACATTTTCCTGTTTCGTGTGAGAACTTTGTTTATTTCACTTGATTGGAAAATGAATCTAATATTTGAAAGAAAGCTCACTGCAGAATTATCATTCCAATAACACATATCATTTCACTATATGTAATCAAATATTTTAGATTACTGATAAAAATGAAGTTTGAATGAATAAATTATGTTGCTAAATTGAAGACATTTTTCTTGTTATAACAGTAAAAGACTTTCTTTTTAAAAAAAAGTACAAGGGATTCTTCTTTTCATATAATTCAAAGAGGAAACTCATTTTAAGGAAAATTTCTGTTTTCATAAAATAAATTATTATTGGCTAATGTTTCAATGGAATTGAGAAAATTTAATGCATTATAGTGAATACATTTCTTATTTATATTATTTTTCTTAAATTTTTATGATAGGGGCATTTTTAATTATACTTACCAAATTTTAGAAATTTTGGATTGTTCACTTTTTTTATTTTGTCTGAATCTTTATGGTGAGTACAATGTCAAAAGGAACAATTTTTGTCATTTTCTATCAATTGCCAATTTTATAAATTTTTGAATTACAAACAATTTTTGTGAAATAAATATGAATAAGCATTTATTTTTCAATAAATTTTTAATTTGATGTTCCCAAATAGGTGCATTGGCCTGTAAACAGGTAAAAATATAAAATCTCAACCGCCAAAAATGTTTCTTTCTTTATCTTTTTCTTTTCTTCCCATTTTGTATTTTGCAATGTTGTATGATAAAACAAATACAAAAATTTCAGGATTAATGCTATATAATAACAAGAAAATGTTGTTTTAAAAACAGAAAATAATTTTTGATTAACTAATAATGTATAGGAATAAATAATATAATCATTTATTAGATGAAGAGATTTATCATTATTATTATTGGAATTTTCACATATTCATTATTATAGGTGATTTTATAAATGAATTTAATTCTAATATGCAGAAATATTTTAAATCTTGTGCACCTTTAGAAATTTTAATATTCATAACATATAATATCAAAATAATATTCGATTAACTTCAAATTTATAAATTCATATTTTTGATAATGCACTTTTTTTCGTGCAAATTCACAAATCTGATTACATGCCTTTGGTCAATATAATGTTCTTTATTAGATTATACTTATGTTAGACTTAAGTTAATACAAAATAAATATTAAAAATAAATATTTTGAAAGTTTTTTTTATAAAGTACTAATATGTTTGTTAAAGGGTTTTAATAATTAAATAAGTGTTTAGAAAAAAAGAAATTTTTAGTTATATTTTTAAAATTTTATAATTGCATTTTTAAAAAATATGTTTATGGAATTAAATATTTAAAAAACTTTTTCATAAATTTCAATAAAAATTTGTAGTGGTCAAACTCGTTATATAATGATAAAAATTGTGTATTTGTTTCATGACTTGTTGATAGAAAGGCAGATTTTGGCACCTTCCCAGATATATAAATGTACCTTTGATTGATTCTCTACTTTTGACTTTAATAAATATAAACACTCATTTTTTAAAAAATCTCCAATTGTCTTATAAATATTTATTTCAAATAAAAATGCAGTTTTATGTATAAATTTGTGCTCAAGAAGTTATATTTTTATGTACAATGAATATCAGTTTTTACATGTTTTAGTATGTGAGTGCATTATTTAATTATTGAAATGTGTTCATTTAAGAAATCAAGTATTTTCACTGCCAGAAGTATGATTGTTTATTGACATTTTGATTTCATTAAAAGGATGCATTTACTTTATTTTGATATGCACAGTTCAGTAAAGTTTACTCTGTTGGTTTATTGTAATATATGATTATGTAATGCATTAAGCTGATATAAATTTATTTTCTAATCTAAATAAAGTAAACCATATTTTAATTTTGTTTATCAAATTTCTTATCTTTATTTTCTATTTATCTTGTTAAAAGAACATCTTTTGGTTTTGAACTTGAGGGATTCTCTTTCCTTTCTTGAGTGAAGCCCCAAATCGTATCTGACAGGTTTACAGTTACTAACAGAAGTACCATATAACATGGAATTTTACACATCTTCTCATATTGAGCCATAAATAGCACTGAAGGCGAGGAATGCAACAAGTTGAAAATCCGAATAAAGTGAAATTTTGCACTGAACATGCATTATTTCAGATTGGATCAAATAAAGTTTTGACCCGTTTGGTTTGTTAGATCGTCCTCTCAAATTGGTGCATATAACTCGAACATTCAGTGAATGAAACTAAGATTTTTTTTTAAAAAAATCTACTTTTGAAATAAAAATTGTAGTCACTAATATTTGACTATTTCCAAAAAAGGGGAGAAAAAAATACTGAAAGCATTAACTTTAATAAAAACAATGACACTTTTTCTGAAAGGCAGATTTTTATAATTTAGAAGCTTCATAGTTTCGGTTCTGATATTTAATCATTAAATGCAAAGTAAGTAAATTGTATATAGTTTTCTGTTTCACACTGTTATTGCAATAAATGCAGTACCACCAGGACATTATACTTTTTTCATATATATATATATATTAACAATATTAATATGTATTAACAATATTATATTAACAGTTAATAATTTATTAATATATATTAACATATATTAATAATTTTTCATATATTAACAATAAACATGAATGTGTGTATTTTGGCTCTCTACAGATAGGCCGTTTGTGACCTACAGCTACTAAATTCGACACTT
>JAPMOR010005192.1:623494-635846 GCA_026543865.1 Argiope aurantia
AGAATTTTAGTTTAAAAGTAAGCTGAATTTTGATATTTTCCGCGGTGATTTTTGAAAATATGTTTGTACAAAACTGGTTTTTACAGCGTTTGAAAATTTAAAAATTATTTTTATAAAATTATAAGTTAAATAATCGAGCAAAAGTTTCTTAATTTTTGGCTTTTTTCCCCCTCTAATTTCCAATGATATACATTCTTAACCCGAAATTAAAACCTGATTTTCATTGCTTCATCAAATATTTAATCGCGTGAATTTCTTCCACTGTTGGAAGTCGGAGGATTTTTTTTTTTATATCTGTATAATTTGCAAGATGAATAATAAGAGGAATGTTAGAGAATTCACGAAAAATAGAGGGATGAACTGGGTTTTTAACAGCGTCGTGATATCATAGAACTGGTCATCATTGAGAAAGTGAATTTACAATGGACCAGAAGATATATAAGATTATTATAGTTAATAGACAATTATGATTAACATGGTTTTAATGCTTGTCAGTTTTACGGAATAATGGATATGAAATTGCGTCTAAGCGATTTAACTGAAATTAAAGGTAACCAATAGGGAAGTAAATACCCATAGAGCTGATATAAGTATCCCAGCTCTATGGGAATACCAAGAAACCAACTACCGATCACCAACCACCATTCGGTTTCGATAACCTTGGTTTCATACTATTATACTTTAAGAACAATTTTATTCAAATTGCGAATTAATTCTGGAGTAACAAAAAAGAAAAAACCTTTTTTTATGTATTTTTGTTATTAATCCTTCGGTTGCACTTTTTATTCTTTTTTTATTTGTATTTAATTCTTGAAACAAATATCTAGCTCAATTTTTTTGTTGGTTTCTTTTTCTCGAATGAAATAGCAACATTTCTTTTGCAAAATGTTGTTATCTGTTCAGAAACTCATCCACAAAAGCAACATTTCTCTCTACTCTGTGAACTTTTGCAGCTGGAATTGTGCAGTGTAGTGATGGATCCGGATCTGTGAAACAGCGTAATCTCTCCAAAACGTTGTCGCATATCTATCTGTATGTAGACCTAAAATGACCTAATCTACATAACGAAAGAAAGCGATTGAAAAATCGTAGAGAACGTATGGATCATAAAACACTATAGGAACCCCCTAACCCGTGTCATAGCATTTCCAAAGTAAGGCAGATAAAATGATTATGCTACCATTTGGGGATTTAAAAATACTCATTTAAAAAGTTTCTGAGAGACCTACGTATGCAATAAGCATATATTTTGATAGAGTAGAAAAAATCCTGTACGGTGCAACCGTTTTCATCAAGATTCAAACCGAGTTATAAGTGCCGAAACTTTGAAAAAATCGAATTGTTGCCAAAATCTTTAATACTGAATACCAAAAGCTTGTCCACTTTGTCCGGTTTCGAACAAGTCTTCAATAAACCACATTGGTATTCTAAATGGGAAAAAAAATTTTAGATTTTCATTTGCAATATATTACTGAAATCGGCGGTCTCCGAAATAAACATTTGTCGGAAAATCCGCAGTAAAAGGAGGGTGAGTTGAGGGAATCGGACACTGTTTCGAATATGAAAATGTCTGTCGGTTTGTTTCTTTTCTTTTTTTTTTTTATTAAAAAATGTTTTCTTATTTGGCTTTTAAATTAACTTTTTTGAACCTAACTAAAACATCAGGTTTAAAGTGGGCTGGAACAATGCCTCTCACTATGAATGTCGATTTCTGTGATGCATTGCAAACTATTTTAATCTTTGAACATCTTTAAATTGTGTATTTCTAATGTTTACAACATCTCTCTGCTACCAAAAAATTTTAATTTTAGAAACTGAGGATTTTAGTTTTAGTAATTGATGGAAAATGAATGCTAGCAGTTCATGAAATTTAAATAATTTTTCACTTTTTATGAAAGTAAGTTTTCTTTTAGAGATACAAAACTGTAGGTGAACGAACGCAGTGAGCTTAGGATCCCCAAAGAACCAATGGCGTGATTCTTGGGGATGGGTGGATGGAGCGATCAAAGATGTTATTCGCCTCTATTCTCGCATAAAGATGGTATGTCTTGATCAAAATCAGTGAATGCAGCTCAGATTTTTACTTTCAAAGCGTAGAAAGAGTATTTCGTAGTATAGTATGAATTTGAATATCTTTTTTTTTTTTTTTTTCTGATGGATTGAAACCCAAATTTGGAACAGAACAGCAATTTTATTTGCAAGATCACATACCAAGTTTTATTTACCTGAAGTCGTTGCATTTTTTTTTTATTTCGTTTAGCGCTTGCAAACATACAGCTGACTATGTCAGCCCACAGAGGGATTCTATTCAAATTTTAATGCAGATCTATATTTTAGATGCTAAAACTGTGTTCCAAATTTTATCTGTATGTCTATCAATTGAAGAGTTTAAACCGCTCAGCAAAACAGAAAAAAAAAAAAAAAAATCGAAATTAGGAAGTATTGAAGAATGGTTAAATACAATGTTTAAAGTATTTAAAGAACATTAATTACCATCATGCGATTAATTGTGAATAATAATTGCATCATTATATTTGAAACTATCTTAAAAATAGTGAGACTAGACGTGAAAAAAAAACTTTAGAAAGACCTTAAATCTTTATGTAGGAAAAAACGGGAACCGTTTTGTCTCTTTAATATCCTGTAAATGATAATAAATTTTACACGATTGCAAAATATCATCTGCTGCATTTCGAAATCATCTTGAATAGTTCGTAGTTAAAACTTTTTCATCTTCTGAATTTTATCCGCGCTTTTTTGAGTTAAATACATCTTTACTTGGTATTCTCTATGATCAAGATTAAATACATTTTTAAAGCTGTTAATCCATTTGAAAGCATAATTACTGGACAGTGTATCCAATAAAAAAATGTATCACCTTCAGAATATTTTTTAAACATAATTTTTTGAGAAAGTTTATTATTTCATTTTTTTTTTTTTTTTTTTTTTGTATTTATAACATTTGTGAAGTTGTATTTAGATTCTGGTTCTGCACTTCTTGTAGAAGACAAGGATTAAAGCGAATAATTATCGCTGTTTTTTTTTTTTTTTCTTAGTTATTTATTTTATTCTCTTACCTAAATGACTGAATGAGTGGCCAGTTCTCTCCCCAACACCCTCGGGCAATGCGTCAGAAAGCAAACGCGCCGGACAAGAAAAGGGAATGTTTGATTCCGAAACCGGATCTGTTCCATTTACATTGACGTCAAATAACTGTTTACGTCTGTCCTAGAGAGAGAGAGAAAATGGATTCATATACTGACCTATTTCCCTTTAGACGAAGTTCTTCCGTTTCAAAACTCGGCGTACCTGGTCAATCACCTCATCCGAGTGGGTGAGGGAGAATTCCAAGGTAGGCGAAGACTCCTTGACTTCTCAAGCGAAAGTTCGTTGTATCGGAATCCACCCTCCCTTCCCAATCTTCTGGGAAGGACGTTCTTTCACCATCCTCCACTCGAATCAAAAATTAAAATGGAAGGTAATCAAACAAAGGACCGTGATGCAAGACGTCACATCCAATCTGCGCTTTTGACTCTTTGCATCCTTGAATCGAAGAACAATTTTTTTTTTTTAGTGTTCTGGAGTTTCTTTCGAAAAATGTAATAATAGTAATCGTACTCAAAGCAACCATTAATACTCTAACATTTTACAACTCTTCCGTATTAATTTGTTTCAAAATTCTTTTGGTTTTTAGACGGCTCAGGATTTGCTTGGGGGGGGGGGATATATATTCCAAGGTTTTGGGAAGACGATGAGAACAGCAGGTTAACATTTCTCAATAAAAATTCACGCCATAAAAATCATTACACCTTTTTTTATTTTACTCACTTTGATTCTAGGTCCATGAAAGGAAAACAAAATCCCTTAAAGAATTTTCTACTTATTACGGTACCAATTTCTGTTTTGTTTTCTAAAAATGAATATGTTTGGAATGTACCACATGTCAAAAAATGTGGCATGTTGTTACAAAAAATTTTAAAAACTGGGGTTATTATTTGAGCGCACATCTTAATTAAAAATAAATTTTCAAAACTTCGACAATAATCAGAAAAATGGCCTACTACTAACTATTAAATACTAAAATTATACTTTTTTTATTAAAGAGATTATTTTTTTTAAATTTAGCTTTCAAAATTAGAAAATTCGTTTTTATCGCGCTACAATTTCCGGGATTTTTTCTAGAAAGCATTTGAATTTGAATCATTGGGAAAATTGAGATTGAAATGTATCTTTTTCTTTAGAATATTTTATTCGTCAATATTTGATTGCGTAATGCATCACAAATACGTATTTTAAAACATTAATATGCATCAAGTGTTGTAATGAATATTTTTTACCACAAAATACATTATAAGGGAAATCTTAATGTGAAAATATACACGTAAGTGCATAAAAAAAATTAAAATATTTCTAATAATTTATTTTTTGTAGCCCACGGCACAACAGAAATGATCCCTGACACTTTCGCAATGGCTGCATCATAACATTGCGTCTTTGCTTTTTGTTTGTGCGAAAATAAGAAGAACTGCAATGGCGATCAGAATCGAAACAAATATTAATTTGGTTGCGATATTCTCATCGGATCCGGTAGAACGGAAATGTCTGAATCCCGTGCCTCTGATCCGACGGGCGATCGAGTCGTTCGGAAGTGCACCGCCAAGTGGATCTTGAGACCCGGAAAACTTCCCGCCAGAGCGCTTGCAGGAACCGACCCGGTTGCGAGGATTGGGGACGGATTTCGTAATTTTGGCCGAAAACAATCAGAAAGGAAATCAAGAATCGGCATGCATTTTTTTTTTTCAGTGATTTAGTTTATGCAGACGACATAGAGAAAAGAATAAAATTGATTTTGCGGCGTAAGAAATTTTTTAAAACCTAGTTTAAAAGCTTTTAGTAGAAAAGAAAAGGCAGTTTAGATGGAGCCATTGAATATTAGAAACGGAGCACTTTTCCAGCTTGACGAAAATGTATCCATTTTAATGGCTGAAATTGTTTATGAATTGTAAATTTACTTTAATTAAATTTTAAATACTTTTATAATTATTTTGATATACAAAGTATAGAAAAAAGGAAAAAGGATTAAAGTTTTCAAAAGGACTCTTCTAACAATGGATAGGAGCATTTATTGCAGACTTAGAATCTCCCGTTACAAAAAATGTATTTAATAATTGAGCATGTTAAAGATACATTTCTTATTTTTAAATCATTAACTTTTCATTTAACATTATTAATCCTTAATTATTGAGCATAACTAGAGGGAGCCACTTTATTCTCTTTGACATATATTTAAAAAAGATTCTAATACTATGCAGTGTCAAAAATGAATGGAATGAAATGAAAATGAATCCGTTCTACAACTGGTTAGGCTTTGCATAACAGTTACGAGCACAGTTTCAAATAGAGGTTCAAAGCCGCGGTCTGACTGCATATCTGATGATGCAGAAAAGTATGCTTTCCTTCGCATCTAGATGAAGGAAGCTGCCGATGAATAATTGTAACTATCCCTAAAAATATTTTTGTTTTGCCATGTGCATCTTATCAGAAAAAAATTTGATACAACTTCCACCATCCTAAATATCTTAAGTGTAAAGAATTTCAAAATTCGCACATCCGATCTTATAAAATTTTAATATTTCTAACTAAATGTTAGCAACATTTTAAATTATTATTTGTTCTTAATGAATTGCAATTTCTTTTCTTTCGTTAATCTTGTGGTAAAATTTTCACTAAGATAGTAAAGATGACTTTTATAGAGATAATCGACGATCAAGAAACCGAATCAATGTTTAGAAGATGAAAAATGAAACTAGAAGTATTGAGTATCATTTTAATAACTATAAACATTGTAAATTATTCTTATGAAAAATGCTAGCCGAAATATTAGATGCAGGTAAGCTTAAATGGCGACTGTAGAAAACTTTTCTTTCCTTTAGTTGTTGTTGTTGTTGTTTCCAATGGCACTTGCCATAGGCAAGCCCGCTGATTTGAAATCAACGACTTTAAGCCGAAAGGGAACGTCTCTTATTTTAGTAGGGCCAAGAGTACGACTTTGCTACTCACGCATCACATTCGCTTGTACAGCCTCGTTTTAAAGGGGGGCACATTCACTCATCTCACAGATAGAACAAATGAAGGACAACCATGCCCGAACCGGGACTCGAACCCGGGAAGCCCAGATCACAGGGAAGACGCGCTACCCCTATGCCAGGACGCCGGCTTCTTTTAGTTGTAAATGTGATAATGATTCATTTTCGAGCTTGCCGTTATTTATTTGAAGACTGCTATTGTAATTCATCACTTGTAAGAATATTGGTTACTTATTTTTCGCGAACTTTTATGGAGCACAAACAGAAGTCTGCTTTTTTTGTATCGGATTCACCCTCCTCTCATCACATCTGTCTCAATCTTGCTCATTTACTTCCTATTTGGCACGCGAGTGAAATTTTTTGCACGTCTTCGACTCCGCCTGGAAAAATGGAAGCTCACTTCTTTGAAAAATAAGAATATTGTGTAACCAGTTTAGCGGGTGATATGAGAAGTGATTTAAATGCGTTATGAAAAGCCGATGTCTATATCTCTCCGAAAGCGCTGAAGCGTTTACTTATTTTATTTTTTATCTCAAAGGAACCTTTTCGCAGAAGTTTATCTGTTTGCTTTCACCTATCTCTGTTTGCTGAGATACCGGATGGTAAAATATTGTCTCAGGAATATTGTGATGGAAATTAACTGTCGAATGCTCCAACCGGAGAGTGAAAACAAGTTATTATCATTTAAATAACGTCACCGAAAGTAGAATGAACACGCCTTTTATCGAGTTCACTGGACGCTTCACCCTTTCCGAAACAGCGCGAAAGTCGATTTTTCACAAATTAGAAAGGAATAATGAATTCAGTTTTTGATCTAAGAGTTTGAAAGTATAAGCTTACTTTAACTTTCTTGAAAGATACTTTAAACTTTTAGAATCGTGCATTAGATTAGCAAACGATTTTGCTAATCGAATGTCAAGATCAGAAACGATTTTTATTTAAACTGACGCCTCAAAAAGCGTGAAATAGATAAACGGGAAATTGCGTTTTTGAGCCACATAAGGCTCTAAAATAGAATTGAAAGAAGAAAAAAATCAAATTATTCATAAATTTTGGAAGATATTATGTCCATTATAACTATTTAATTTTTTTTATATGCTTCCCAAAACCTTTAAAAGCTAGAGCTAGTTCCACGCATTACATTTCAATAGATGTCACTGAAATTCTTTCGAGAATTACAGTTATTATTATTAGCAACAATTAGCAGTTAATTATTATTAGCAACAACTGGAATCGTTTTCTCTAAAATAGTCGATTCTTGGGGAATATAATGAGCTCTTGATGGTTGCACATTAGGGCTGCAAATCAGCAAAACCTCCGGAAATTATTTTCAAAGTTTGTTTTTCCGTTTTCGATATTATTTCCATACTCGGAGAGTTCAATAAACAAAACAAACAAAAATTGATGGAAAAAAGGTAAAAGAAAAATCAGCAAGTAGATACGCAGAGTGTGACAACAATCTCAAAGCATCCAAATTTGTTCACTGTGAATTGCTGAGTAGGCATCGGTAAGCGAAAAGTAACCCATTCTCCCTTGGTCTGCTTAACCTCAGCCGCTTTTTCGCAATCTCTGATTTGGCTCCTTGCCAATTTTCTCTCTCTCTCTCTCTCTCTCTCTCTTTCTTTCTTTTTTCTTTCTCATTCAACCTTAGATTTACTTGTTCTCTTTCAATATTTTTTTTCCTATTTCCCTTTCTTCCATTTTTTCCCTTCGTTTTTTCTTATTTGTTTTTATATTGACTAGACAGAGAAATATTTGATTTAAGCCTGTTTGTTTTCTTTTTTTAGAATTCGCCCTTCGAAAAAAGGTAAGATGACATTTTTCTAAATTTCTTTTTAAAAATATCATCCCTCCTCTGCTATTAAAGGTAAATAAATAATGAACATTGCATCAATACTCTTGTATATGAATTATTCGACATTCACTTGGGGACGATTTCAATTCAAACGGCCTGACGTAAAAGGAAGTGAGTGGGGATGAAAAAGAGACTAGGATTCTTTCTTATGCAGCATCCATTCAATTCAACATCCACTTAATTTTCTGTTAACAAAACTATAGAGAACTCATATCAATATTGGTGATTTAATGACTTCGAAATGCAACGTTCAAACTAGGATTTGAAATTAAAAATGTTGGCAAAGTTGTATTTTAAAACAAAATTATCTTGATAAATATTTTTTGCAGCATTGATTTCAGAAATAATTTGCACATGCTCTGTATCCTTATGACATTCATCTTAATACTCTTGCTGTTTCATCTATACCCTAGAACCACACATACTACATTGAACAATGTCTTATGGTATTAAACAGACTTCACAATATTGAGTAAAATAGTTGAATATTGAATAATATTATATGATATCGCACAAAATTGTGCAACAAACCGGGTAGATAAAAAAGTAAAGAAGTTTATTTCGATTTCTTCCTTTTTAGTTATCAACCAAACGTGAAGTGGGCGTCGCATCATATTGTTTACATTGCACATTCCAAAATTATTGAATTCGAAAAATTTCTTTAAACTTATCTGAGCCATTTTTTTTTTTTTTCGCTTTGCTATTGAAATCACCAATAACCAAATGAAAGGAGTTTAAAAGGTTAAAATTGTTGCCGTTTGCCAATGGAAATATCTTTAAATATCCATTCTGATCCGATCTACCCAATAAAGGTTTAAAGCATAGGTTCCCAAAGTGGTCCAGGTGGACCCCCAGGGGTCCATAGGAGACCACACGGGGGTCCACGCAGACGTGAAAAGAAAACAGGGGTTCACAAGTTGTAAGTGGGGGTCCACGAAAAATTTTCTGGTTTTCATAATAAAGAACAACAATTTTGGCTTGGATTTACCTATCAACGTAGACAGGTAGCATCATTCACTAGGTAGGTACTCAAAAATATTCGAGACTCAATTCAAACACAGAATTGAATAGAACAATAGATAATAGTACAAGTACAAGTGTGCTATTATCTATTGTTCAAGTATTCAGAATACGCTCAACATTTAAATACACTGCATGATGAATTCAAAAATAAATTTAAAGATATTCTGACGATGGAAATACCACCATGGATCATAACCCCATTTGATGAAAAGGAAGAGGCGAATGCGGTATTACAAGAGGAGCTACTTGAGAAAAGCACCAACGAGGAACTGAAGGTGAAATTTAAAAAAGGCTACCAAACATTTTGGCTGCAGGCAGAAATCCCCGAAAAATATCCTGGGCTGTGGGAATTTGCGAGAAAATTTTCGATAGCGTTTCCCTCATCATTTCTTGTCGAAAGTATTGCCGTTACCAACCTGTTAACAAAAAAAAGGAGCAGATTGAACATCAGTGAACGGGGAGATTTGAGATTACTTCTTACAAAACTGAAGCCAAATATTGATAATTTGCTGTCAATTCATCAAGTACATCCATCTCATTAAAAGTATGACTATTTTTTATTGTTGATTCACATTTCAGAGTTCATTGTTGATTTTTTGTTAATTGTTGATTTTTTGTAATAATAAATGTTTATAATTTTGTATAACCACAAGAATTATTTTAATAAATAGGACACAAAAAAATGTGCTACTTTTTTTCCCCTTTCTTAACACCCCAATTTAGGCTGAAATTTTTTAGGAGTTTTGGGAATACAGTAGAAATGTAGCAGCAGGGGGTCTACCAAAAATAGTAAAACTTTGAAAGTGGTCCATGAGAAAAAAAAAGTTTGGGAACCTCTGGTTTAAAGCCTTCAGATAGATCGGAAGCGAAAGACTTCCATCAGACTGTTCTAACTGTTGCAAAGAAACAGAACGATGTTGTTAAGAAACTTACAGAAATTATTAATGAATACTGAATGAATGCCAGGTCAATAAACCTCAAATTAGGCGGCAAATTGTTGATGAGTTTGGCGATAAAAAAAAAATGAAGGTTCTAGAAAATTTATGAATTACGATGATTTTTCTGTTTGAAACTGAATTTATAGATCCTTCTTGAATATCCGATGGTCCGTCTTCAAACTGATATAAAAGCGGAAGAGTTAATCAATCTTACGATTCTCTCTTCGGAATATTGATAGCAAGCTGTCTAGTCACATCCTTAACGTTATTGAGAGTTTTTTTTTTAAATAACGGTAAACTATTTACGTGTATGTTGTTGAGTTCTTCAAAAATTCTCCTTTTGTATGGTTTCATTGCTTCTCGTTTTTCATGTAAAAGAGCCCCAACATCCGTTTGCGCCATACAAGCATCGAAACATTTTTCGTCACAGTATTCAAGAAAGAAAAAAATGGCTATTTTAGAAATAACATTTTCGCTTGGGTACTTTGTATTATATAAAAAATTATTATTAAAGCTACAGTATTTTCTCTTTGTATAAAGAAGAAAATAGTGAGTGCATGCACCAAAGTGAAGTAAGGTTTTCCTTAGATTCACTTATACCGATGGCCAATTCATTGATAATGAAATAATCATTTTATCTCTCTGTTACACAAAAAATATATATAAGTATTGCGTTTTATTTGTTTTGTGATTAGTAGTTATAGTAAGTCGCCTGACCCATGACATTTGAGTTTGTTTTGCCCGTATTGTGTGAAATATTTAATGAAAATTCCTATTATATAATAGTAAGCATTTAAATTGCACTTGACGGGGAAATGGTGACAAAAAAGAAAAAAGTAAAGTTTTAATGAATCCCAAATAAATATCATATGAGTTTAAAATAAGATTATTTGTTAATTCTACTTTTAGACACAGTGTTTGTGGCAACACTAATGAATAGTTTTCCGGTTTGTTTACCTTTCTCGAGGAAAGGAAATATTTCGTCTCAGGGTTAGCAAGCGTCTGAATCCTAAACAATACAAATATCCTAAACAATTGCATGTGTTAACCATGCATTATTTTTTTAATAGTAATGGAGTGTTCAGCATATCAGATGATAAAAAAATACTAAAAAAAAACCGATTGAGAATTTGGCAATTTGAAAAGAAAAGCTGAAAATGTTACAATTTCCGCTGAGACTAACTTTCGTCACGATCATCAATAAATCACAAGATCTGAGTTTTGGCAGAGTTGGCCTGATTATTAATAATCAAACAGCAGCATTTTCACATAGTCACTTTTATGTAGCATTGTCCAAAGCGAAATCTAGAGTTGGAGTTAGAATTCAGGCTAAAGTAGGCAGCATTTAAAATATTGTTTTTAACGATGCTCTTAATAGTAAAAATTAAACAGCATGAAATGCTATATCAGTACATATCTTTTAACAGATTTCAGAACGTTTTTAATTTTTTTTTATTTCATGATTTAATTCTTCGAAAAAATTAAAATTATGATGTGATTTCTTCTGAATTTTAACTCATTGATAAAACATTTCTTTAACCAGTTTACTAATGTTAACTAACTGCTAAAATATTTCTTTTTCAAATTTGGAATTGAGCTTTTTTATTGTTCACGGCATTTTTTAAAACAGTTTGTTCCCATTTACTTCTGTTGTCTGGAGGGAGGAAATCAATCTCTCACGAAACCCCCAAAGTTGAGGACATGCAGAATTCCAGTACATGCATGAAAACAGTAATCGAGTTTGCTGAGTTTAGTTTTTAGTTTAGTTATATTAACGTCCCGTTTGAAGCAACACTGGGGCTGTTTTGGGACGGACCTCGTAATTTTGAACCGCAGTCTGATGATGAGGACGACACCTGAGCTGGCACCCCCCTCTCCACACCACATCAGCGGGAGGACGTTTAGTCATGACGGATTTAACGGGCAACAGACCCCCTTACACGACGGTTCTTCGGTGGAATCGGGTCTCGAACCTGAAACCCTTCGGTTCCGAAGCCGAGACCTTACCATCAGGCCACCGCGGCCCCACATTCTCTTCGAAATAAAAATGCGAACAGAATGGGAAAAGGCAAGTAACAAATGAGATCGGTCTGAAAATATATTTAACAAAACATATTCTGTTTGTCAAAAACAAAACTTAAAAATGAAAAATTGGTTATTTTTATGATTATTAAAACTAATTATTTTTCACAGATGCAATAATGCAGGATCTAATGCAAGAAAACGTTCTTTAAAATCGATAGTTTAACTATCGACAATGCATTCCATACTTTTGCTAAATAACGGTACCGGGAGGCTCGATTGTACTCGATAGTTTTCTCTCCGTTAATATATCGATAGGCGCTCTTCCAATCGGTAGTTCTTAAAAAATCGATAGTTTTCACTTGAGCAATATTATTAACGGTCAATAGTATTAAAGCAATGAAAACATTTTAATTTATATATATATA
>JAPMOR010005192.1:636246-656665 GCA_026543865.1 Argiope aurantia
TATATAATTTCCTAATTTCTATAGTAAATTAACCCATTCTCTAATTTCCTAATCCAAATCCCACCTTTTTATTTGGCACGTGTTCTGAAAAATTGCTGCAACAGTAAATCCCACGCCACGAGCGAAGGGATACAAATCCCTAACATCTACGCCTTCCATTGACAAATACGCAATATTTCTGTTCCTATGTCAACGAAGAAATTCCTACCAGTATCTCATTGTAAAATCACTGAAGGAAAAAAATTGTTTGTTACTTTACTCTTGTGCGAATGTAAGCGTTCCGCTTTCATCTCTTTGTGTAAATTATGATCCTCCGTGATGAAATTTTTTTTCTTTTCCGCATTTGCAAAATTATATATATATATCACACATACACTGTCTTTGACTTAGCTCCAAAATTTGGCTAAGATGAGGCCCATCATTATCGTACAAAGAAATTCTGACGCGCATGGCTACTGCGTTACCAGGACAATGCTCTTCAATGTACAATGCAATAATTTCCCACGAATTCAGCATCTCTTTTATTTCACTGGAGGTTTGCTGCTCTGTTGAGTCTATTATTTCTTCCTTTCCTGACCAAATCTCCACAGAACCTTTTTCCTGGGGCACAGAATGCATATCCATAAGCTTTTTAGTAGTTCCGAGTATGTTCTTTAACCAGCTCATCGAAGTCGGTTATCCACTTCATGTTCCATAATCTTAACCAGAAACCAAATCTTATCAATTAAGTCTGCACAAGCACTGGTTCAAACCCCTCGGAGGCGCATCCGACAACGCTCAACAGCCCAAATTTCTACCAAGTCGATACAAAAGTTCTCTTCAAACAGTCGCTCAACAGAGACTGATACAGGCCAATCCTGCATGTGACGTCACCTCAGTACTCCTACTGCGAAACATTGCTCGTTCAGCGAGTCGCTTTTTTGCATTTTGTTTTCCTCGTTATGCGAGGTTCGACTGGATATGCATAAGAATAAATTTTTGTGTATGATTTGGAAAGTTTCTGAGGAAAAATCCCAGAATATTGCTTAAATTTTTAAACCTTATGAATTAAAATTTTCAGAAAAAATCGCCTCTAGGTACATATTACCACCATCTAAAGCAGATGTAAGCCAGATCTGTTAGCTCTAATTCAAGAAGTCTCTCCTATAGAACGCCAACATACACATAGACAAACTTCTCCTTTTATTATTAGTTGAGATGATTGAAATAAACTGTATAAATCTATTTTTCTGTTTTGGTGTTCAAATACTATGAGGTTGAGGGAAGTCGTTAATGATAATATCAATAATTTCTATGGTCTAAAAATTGCACGTGTATATATATATATATATATATATATATATATATATATATATATATATACTCGATTTGGTTCTCCTTAATGTGCTGCCTGAATGACAAAGATTTGATATATTAAGAAGGGGTGGGATGCAATATTAACATTATGATTTTCTGTAAATTCCACGTTAACCGTAATCATCTAATTAACATAGCATAAGGAAGAAAGTTTGTTACTTAGATTGTCTGCGTATTGAATAACTCCATCAGTTTAAAAATGGAACACAGCATCGCACATTTCTACCAAGTTGTGGTTAAATCTAGAGATTATCAAAATCGCGTGTTTTTCGCCACTTCCGATATGGCAATTAGCGATAACTAATATCTATTTATATACTGTAGCTCTAATAAAAAAAAGTGTAGGAAGTGTTAACTACGTGACATCCGAAAGGGTTATCTTCGCCCTTTTCAGCGCCGCTGCAGCGACTTTCGGACCCGAGGCGGGGAAATTCCCTTTCTTTATCGCTGCCTACGTCACGGCTGCTCTCGTCAGAATAACATTAAAACCACTTGTAAACAAATAAAAACCTGCTGAAACGATTTATTTGTACTTTATTTGTATCACCGAATGTGACAAAAATTTTAAAATGAGATTTTCACCTATTTGCTGGGAAAGTCGGGTTTTTGACCGTGCCCCGGGAACGAGGGGAAATCTCTCTTTCCCGGTTATTGTATCACGAAATGTCTCTTGAAACTTATTTATGTTCTAATCAGAAAAAGAATCAGGATGTGAATACAAATTTCGAAAATGTAAGCGCTCCCACGTTCGTTTAAACCTACTGTCAGAAGCATCTTAGGAGTGGTTTGTTTATTAAGTTAAATGACAGACGAAACATAGCAACACTTTTTTTTTCCACCATGTTCTCCTCATCGTTTCCGACGTTATGAAAAGAAATAAATTCTCTGGGTTCCATAAAGTGAGAGGGAAACCCAAAATGCTAATTTTCGCAGTCAGTTCTACAGGTGGAGAAGTTTTGTGTCAATTGGAAGAAGACCTTTCAGTGAAGAATCATTGTGGGATTGACATGCATCAATGGGTAATTGTAGAAAGGATTTCATGAACTTAAAACATTTATCACATGTTATATTTCTGGTCTCGCAGGTATTCCTGGAGATACCTGGAGGAAATGCATTGTGCAAAATATGAAATGACGAAAGCAAGTCACAAGCATTCGGATCTTCTATTCCTCTGAAATGTTCCAATAAACTTATTCAATAAAAATGAATTTCCCTTTTCTCCGAGGAAATGAAAATTCGAGATGCCGAGCTCATGATGCTCCAGCCTGAAAAACGGGAGAAGGGACATCGAAGTCCCTGTTCAGGGGATCGTGTAGAAAACATTTTTAGTTTATATGTGTTTTGAGATCTCCAGTTTCACTATAATAAGTCCGCTCTCATTAACGCGAAATTTGAAGTATCCTGATTCTTCGCCTGCCAGTGTCAGATTTAGAGGAACCAAGTGCCTTAGCATAATTCAGTTTACGATCAGACAACTTTCCTACAGGATGGAATTTAAATATTCAGGAGGCTTTATGGATAGTGATTTTTAAATATTGAATACCCTTAATTATTTTTCAAAAAAAATGGCATCAAAATCTAACTGACCATCATCATTTTCATTCAGTGCTTGATGCCAAAATCCAGCTAGCGGGTGATTACTTTTGATTTCCCTCAACTGATGTTCGGTATTTCAATCTTTTTGTTTCTTATTCAGATTTCACTTAGTTTTAGGAAAGTAAATTTTGCATTTTGGAAATATTTATAAAACAAACGGTCAAACAAAACCGATTTCTGTTGTATATATTTCTGTTGTAAATGAACTGATTCTCAGGCGTTTTCCTTTTTTCATAAAATATTTGACTACGGTAGGAGAAATAATTAACCCATATTCTACTTCAACAAGTCATTATTTATCAAATATTACACTATTCATCGGCCCCAGATGTAAAACTCTTTGAGAATCGGAATTATCACAAAATTTCACTTGTGCTTTTGGTTACATAGATTATTATTGAAATATTCTACGAAAGTGTAAAAAACATCCCGAAACCATGAAAACAGAGACAGAGAGAATAAACTCTATTTTATTATCTCTATGAAATTGAAAATCGAGCCTTTGTGCTGGAAAGATTCGATGAACCTTCCGGAACTTCGCAAAGGAGCCATTTCCGCTGTTCAGGCTAATAAAAAGGAAGCATCGCAGAGTTGATTGCATGCAATTATTGGGCGTCAGTGATGACGTTTAAAAAGGGAATGAAATTATACGCTGTTTCAGAGCTGCCTGTTTTTCGAATGTAAGGAGAAATTTTAAATATAATGCATTTTTAATTCAACTTTCTATTAAGTGCAACTGAAATAAGTCAACCTTTATAATGAGACTAAAGACTTTGGGAATTCATAATGATCCTTATCAGGTTTTGGAATCCATTGATCACCTTTCAGAAGAGAAAATGGCCACAGTATGAAGCAAGACAGAGTTCGTTCAGATGCCAGACGGTCTGCGCAGTTAAGTTTCTTGCATGGGTGTGGTGTCACCAGAGACAGACTTATGCATTATAAGACCCATCTTTTCATAACTAAGTTTAGTTCCTCATTTAAACAAATTTTTAAACAAACCAATATGTTATAGATTTATTTCTATATTACAAAAATGTATTTGTTTTCAAAGTGTGTGTCATACGAAAAATAGTAACTGACTAGATAATTAATGAGCCTAATTATTAGTTAATGTTTACTTTATTTATAACTAAAACCATTTAACTATCATGATAATTTATAATGAAATAATAAACTTCAAAAAAATGTTACATAAAAAATTATTATTAAATCAAATATGTCAAGTGGAATATAATATAACCAGTTAAATGAATAATTAAGAATTTACTGTATTATAAGCACATGATTTAATAATTCTAAGTTAGGCTCAATGCAGTCTTAATATTTTATAATTCTAATATTTCGATTTTTTTTACAAATTTATTCATCTGTTAATTAAGTAATTAACATTTTATATCACTTTACCTCCGTCCCTTTTCTGCCGTTCTAGTCGAAAATCTTCGCTGATTATCTCCTTTGTGTCATTCTAATTTTTTTTCCTCCCTACTAGGGAGCTTCGCATTTTACTCGCTCTTTCTCACCAAACTCGAAGGCCGCGGTGGCCTGGTGGTAAGTTCTCGGCTTCGGATCCGGAGGGGGTCTATTGCACGTTAAATCCGTTCTGACCAAACGTTCTCCCGCTGGTGTGGTGTGGTGTGGAGAGGGGGTGTCAGCTCAGGTGTCGTTCTCGTCATCTGACCGCGGTTCAAAATTACGAGGTCCGTCCCAAAATAGCCCTAGTGTTGCTTCAAACGGGACGTTAATATAACTAAACTAAACATTTCAAAGAGAAAAAATTATTTCATATTTAATTTTTTAAAAAAATGTACACATATTAGAAATAAGCATGAAAAATGATGGGATATATACATTTCTCAAATTCGTTTCTACGAGTGTATTTCTTCAATTTCCTGAAGTTTCCGATCATTTTGTTCATTTGATCTGCACGAGTTTGATGTGGAGGAAATATCAAGGAATTTAAATTTATATACAGTAATCCTGTATTTTAATCCAAGTAAGCGCCCACTTCTTTTTCCAATTTTTTAAAATTTCATCTTTTGAATTTTATGAATCATTTAGGGGGGGAAATCGAAATTCCGAATTATTAACGACGCTCCATCCCGTCACCAACGGTGTTTTTTGTTCTCTTGCCATCTCTCTCTCTCTCTCTCTCTCTCTCTCTGTCTGTCTTTTCTGAAAAGCGCACAATGATGTTTTCCACACCCGTGTATCAGTGTCTATTTTAGAAAATGGAAAGAGAAAGAGAGCAAATCTGCGCCAATGTGTTTTGAGATTGAAATGTATTATTTGTATTCCAGACAAAAATGTTAAAATGTACAAGAGTTATGTCAGCGCGCGGTGCAGGAAAAGTGAGAAATATCCGGAGTCAGCTGCTTTCGGATATGATTCAATTGATCCGGAATCTAGTGACTGCAGGTCAAAGCTCAACAGAACGGTTTTTGGAGTCTACTCCATCAAGATTTTATGATTTGTCATTTGTATAAATATCATGACACTTTGCATAAAAGTGAGAAGATATAATATTACGTATAATATTCTATACGATATATGTAGTGACGAACGCCTGATGACGAGCGCCATCTGCTGGCCAACAGGTGTTGATGCTTGTTAGATGGAGTGCAGACGAGACGGGTCTGAACGAAATTCAGGACGTGTGAGACGAGACGGGTCTCTGAACGAAAGACGCGACGGAACATGTGAATTAATCTTGCGACGTATTCGACGAAATCTATTAAATGTCCATTTCTTTTATGTTATTGTAATTGTCCTTCCTAAATGTAATTAAATGTGCGTGATTTCAAAATAGTAGTGATTCCTGAGTCCTACATCTATTATATGGAAATTATGACTTAAATATTTTAATATTTCATAGTTCACTTTATTTCGTAGAAGTAATAATTTTAACGTAATAATATTTATGACAATCATGAGGAAACGTGCACGAATAAAAATGCTGTAAAAAAAGTATCACTTCGTTGGATGTAGAGTTGCTTACTCACTTTTAATTAAATTCTTAATCAGTTATAAATGTATCGACATTTATAATTTTCCTACACTTGAATGAATAACAGAATTTACAATAAATGAGTTTACTTTCTTTTTATATGCGTACGAATACTATAGAAAATAATTTAATTTACTTGAAATAATATCACAAGTAGAATATTAACTGAACGCGAATGTGTGCGTGTTGGAGCTCTACGATCCGGTCTTCCATCTTACAGCTACTGAATTTGAAGAGTGAAAATTCGAAGAGAATTATTTTAAAACTATGCTGAAATTTTTATTAGTAAAACATCGATCAAAAATTTTAACTTCCTTAAATATTACAGCAAAAAATAATTTTTAAGTCACGTTAAAATTTAAAAAAGTATATTTTCAATTATATCAATTTTTTGCCATATATTTTTCAACTTTTAAACAATTTTTAAAAATATGTTAAATTGAAATTGTATGTATTTAATAAAAATCGTTATTTAATTATTAAATAAATTAAGGTTCAATTTTCAGATTCAAGTAAAGTTGCATTTTTTTTTAATGCGCCCAATTTTAAACTGTTGTTCTGTTCTTTGATATAATTAGAAGAATAAAGATTGAAAATTAGGAAAAATGCATAACACAATGAACAGAAGCTTCTAAAAGAGTATGAAATATATGCCCATCAAAATTTGAAATTGCTGAGATCAGATATTTAATTTAATTAAATATTTAGTAACCACTCATCCCATCGACCCAAAGATGTGGCTAATAGCAGAATGCGATGTAAAAATACAAATGAAAGCTTAGAAAGGCGTTCACTTTTACGTCAATGAAAATATTGCTACACAGATTAAAACTGATTCTAAATTGGTTCACAAACCCTTCCTGACTAAAAAGTTAGTGGCCATTTTGAATTAGAAAGGAACAGATTACTACAATATTTCCTGCTCTTAAAATTTCATACCATGCATAAAACAATAGCGAATTTTACAATTCAGTTGAGTAAAATATATATAATAGTTTAAAAAGTTATGAAATGAATATACTTTATTTACTAATTATTATGCGAGGAAGATTATTTATTTGCTATCTATATTTTAATAAGTTGAAATTATTGCGACAATGCATAGGTTATTTAAAGAATTTTCCACATACGAATTGAAATCATATAGCATCTGTGAAACTGAATGATTTCCGAAACTGAACATTTGTGCAACTGAAAAAAAAGTAGCGTTTTAATGAATAATAAGCATTATACGCTTTTGCGCGCATGAAATCCCGAATAATCTGGAATCTTGGACTGCCCTGAAAGCTACAGAGATACGCGCGCCAACATCTTCAGTACTGCCCATAGTATTGTTACAAACCTGCAATTCGGCTTCCCGGCATAGTTTGTTCCACTATCAGAAAGACTGTTTTAAAGTCATCATTATTGGACGGAGTCCGTGTTTCGCGTCGGAGGTCCCAGAGCTTGGCGACCAATTTGGCGACTTTGGCGCCAAAATAGATTATACCCGAAACTTCGAGAATTTTCCCGATCCGTACAGTAGGAACCGAGATACGCCTCGAACGTTCCTGATTGCTTGAGAGGCTTCTAGCCCCGCCTCCTGAGACCTATAAAAGGGGCTGCAGCTGTCAGAGAAGTCAAGTCAGTAATCCAAGTCGGAGAAATCGAAGACAGAGTAGTCGGAAGCGACGGAGTCAAGCTAGTATTGAACTGAGCTGTGCGCTACTGTCTGCAGTAGATTCTGGTTGCATGCTGCTGTTGTATGCTACACGTCTCGGCTGAAGATAGTCGTCTCTGTGCTGTATATAGCTGTCGTTTTTGTGCTGTCCTGTGTGTCTTCGTGTAAATAAACGTCGTTGTTTTTATTCGACTTCTGTCTGATGATTGAGCGTTCTTTACACCATATCACTTCCACTATCCAAACGAACTCCGGTGAAAATTTCGTAACAGTATTGAATGGCAAAAGGTTCAGGTGACCCTAGAAAAAGTAATCAAGGCAGGATAAGTTCACCTTTCAGTAAGACCGCGCTGCCCCGCCATGTAAGAGCTGCCACTTCCTACCAAGCCCGATCTGCCATTGTTTGCCAGTGAATATCGTGACCTAAATGAGCAGAAGGTTTCTTCTTGCTGAAACTACATTACACTACAAGATGATTGCTAATCCTGCTATTTTTCCGAAACCATTCCATTCAGGCAAGCATGAAATAAAAGCATGTAAAGTGAGCCTATTACAATAAATACCCTACCAAATTTTAACAGTCACACTAAACATTTTCATGAGTGTCTTCCACTGCCATTTAAAACTTGAAGGCTGTGTTTCATATCCTGCATAGCTAATGAATTCCAGTTAATTTTGGAATAATCTGCTCCTTACAGAAATTTTATATGAAATATATCATTCAAAGGGAACCAGTTCAGTTTTTTTTTCTTCGAAATGATTGCTTCCTGAACGAAAACCTATTTGAATTGTAAAAATGTTTACAATTATCTGATTCTTAGCTTAAAGGGCCGCTGTGGCCTGGTGGTTTCAGGTTCGAGATCCGATTCCGCCGAAGACGGAATGTTAAGACGGTCTGGTGTACGTTAAATCCGTAGGGGCCAAATGTCCTCCCGCTCGTATAGTGCGGAAGCTTCGAGAGAGGGATGCCAGCTCAGGTGTCGTCCTCGTCATATGACCGTGTTCCAAAATAACGAGGTCCGACCCAAAATATCCCTAGTGTTGCTTTAAAACAGGACGTTAATATAACTAAACTAAACTAAAGATTTCTTGCTTTAGCCTCTAGCGGCACGACATCAATTCACATGCAAAGAAGCAGAAAACGTAAATGATGGCCTTTTCGTTACTATTTCCATTCAATGTGCAAATAATTATTTGCGCATATATGGACTGTCAATTGAAAATGTTACATTTCTTCCTTCATTATATTTTTGCAATTCAAGTCATTTTGTTAATTTTAGTTTTTTTGTTTTTTTGTTTTTTTTTTTGGAAAATTAAAAGTTAGCTTCGGAAATTTAATTTAGGAAAAGTTATATCTGACAATTTTGCGACTGAGCAATTTCAGTTCAGACAATTTCAAATAATGTTCGCACCCATGCATTAAGGCAAATTAGTAATAAAGATACAAAAACTCTTTCAGAAAATAAATTCGAAAAAACAAACGGAATTAAAAAGTCATTTAATAGTTAAATTGACAAATATATAAATAAGAAAGATAAATAAGCAAGAGCAAACCATTATTGCGCAGCCAATTTATTCATAATTCAGAACATTCTCAAATAGAGCTATTCAATGTGTGGCTGAATCGAATCATTGAAGCACGAATCCTTTTTAAATTCAAAAGCTAACGGGAAAACGGACTACCAATTTTGAAGCAGGAGCATTCTATCATCCAGTAAACTCTTTTAAATTATAAAAAATATCATAATCTGCTGAAAAGAGCTTAAATTTAATAAATTTCTTGTAGCAGACTAAGTTTTAAGTTTGAATAATAATACTATCCTTAAGGTGAACGAAGCGACGCGAATAACTTTTAGTCATTTAAATTAGCAATAATTTGTTCTAAAAATAGGCAACAGTTATTTCGTTCTTTTGAACCAAAACCTTTTTTATGCTTTTAAATCACGAAACAAGAAAGCTCACTTGTCTTGAAAATTATCAATTAGAAAAATATATCTAATTTCAAAAATGCGCAAATATTTAACGATAAAAAAAACTTATTTTTACTTTACGACTGATAATCGATAACAGAAGACGTATTTTTTGGAGTTGCTTTCTATTGCGAATTTTAAATAAAAGGGAAAAATCTTGCGTGCACTGATAATACATTTTTTTTTTTTTTTTTTGCAAAATCAAATGATTATTTAATTGTCCGGTAAATTTTTGTTTATAAGAGGGTTCACTTACATTTGTTTAGCACGCGATACGCCGGCGTCCTGGCATAGGGGTAGCGCGTCTTCCCCGTGATCTGGGCGTCCCGGTTCGGGCATGGTTGTCCTTCATTTGTTCTATCTGTGAATGTGCCCCCCCTTTAAAAAGGGGCTGTGCAAGCGAATGTGATGCGTGAGTAGCAAAATCGTACTCTTGTCCCTAGTTAGAGCTACTAAAATAAGAGACGTTCCCTTTCGGCTTAAAATCGTTGATTTCAAATCAGCGGGCTTGCCTATGGTAAGTGCCATCGGAAACAACAACCATGCGATACATTTTTTGTTTGGCGAGAAAGGCTTCTAGTTATGTGCGAGCACACACATTCGATTTGAGAGCGCCTGCTGCTTTGTCCGCATGCCATCGTCCTTCACGTGAGGAAAAGCCAACACTGTAGCACTGTGTACTTTGAGTTTAAAAAAAATCAGTCCCCCCCCCCCTCCTTCATTTTTGCGGTTTCGACGGCGCTGTACGGGGCTCGCGTGCTCGCAGTGACTCAGTTTCGGGCATTTCGTTTTGTTTCATCACGTACTGTTGGCACGTGAAGAAGCCTTAAACGACTCCCCGAGAACTCACAATGAGATGGACGAATTGTTTACCTATGTTGACATTCGAAATCTTAAGACCCAATTTAAAATTGCGCAATCATTTTGCTTAGGATTTCCTACCAAGTACAAGTAGTTGTGGATTCCCTCGAGAATTTAATTATCATTTAAAAAATGGGTAGGGGTTTACTAAAGCGAAATCAAAGATAAGACATGAAAGCGCAGAATGCGGTTTCACTAAAGAATTTCAGGAATTTATATAACAATTTTCTCTTCCGAATGCGAATTAGATGCAAGTTAGGCAGTTAGTTTAGTTATATTAACGTCCCGTTTGAAGCAACACTTGGGCTATTTTGGGACGGACCTCGTAATTTTGAACCGCGGTCAGATGACGAGGACGACACCTGAGCTGGCACCCCCTTCTCCACACCACACCAACGGGAGGACGTTTGGTCAGGACGGACTTAACGTGCAACAGACCCCCTTACACGACGGTTCTTCGGTGGAATCGGGTCTCGAACCTGAAACCCTCCGGTTCCGAAGCCGAGACCTTACCACCAGGCCACCGCGGCCCATGCAAGTTAGGAAAAGATGGGAAAGTGACTGAAATGACTTGTGCGAGATAATTTTGAAAGGAATGAGAAATGTTTGACAATACGAAAAAGACAACTGTCAACTTTTTGAAGGTGTTACTCGTCTATCGCTAGGTGTTACTCGTCGGTCAAGTTAACCCTGAAACCAGTGCATTCCTTAAATATACCTTTACTAAACATGAATTTGACTGTCGTAATCGCTCATATTCTAGTTAAAGAGTAGTCAGCATCTTTTACCCTCTTTTGGAAACTCTCTTTATTGAGTAAAGAAAAGAAGAAGTAAAAAAAAAAAAGCCTTCAGTATGTTTGTTTCCACACTGAAAAAAAGGTTTATTCAAAGCATTTTACATCATTGAAATCTGTAACAATCCATCATCTGTCAGACAATAAGTGGATATCAGGAAGCCAAAAGTGTGATAGTATTATGATAATTAAGTCATTTCATTTTCAGTTTCTTCAGAAAACGATGCTCTATATGAATTGAAACAAATGATAATCTGACCCAAGTAGCAAAAGCCAATCATCCCACAGTACGCGCGAGGTTGGGTCGAGATCGCCTCCTATCTCGTCCCGACATTGGTCATGTCCCCCGGCGGGATGGCAGGCGATGATCTTCCCGACTTGTTTCCGAAGAATTTGCCGATCTTTTTCCGACGTGTAATATCACGGGCGACTTTATACCAGGCATTTCGCGATGTGTTTTAGCAATGGGCGACCAAATACCAATCATTAGGCGATTTATTTCTAAACACTTATCGGCATCAAATTTGAATATTAGTTATTCAGTTTTCTCAAACTCTATAAATTAGTATCATAATATTTAAAACTATAATATTTTCAAAATTTTGTCAAACGACTGAAAATACGAAACATTTTGAGTAGTTTACTTTTCTTTCTTACTTATGAATAATTTTGTTTGTTACTTATTTTAATAAATTGAAAATTCCAGAAAGCACTTTCTTTTGATAGAATGACATTTTCCATGATTTTAACTTTTCTTCAACTATTTTAACTATTATTATAGCATATATATTACCATAATCTTACCCTATAAAATTTTTAAGTGATATCTTTTTTTACTGCTCTTTAAGAAAAATAAACAGATGTTAAAATTATCTGAAATAATTTTAAATTTGATCTCCTGCACATCTATCTATATATAAGATTTATGTCCTTCATTTATATTTCCTATTTATTTTCATTGTTTAATGCATGGGAAGAAATGTTAACATAATCATAGTTTCAATTGTATAATTAATCAGTATAATTTTACTGATATATATAAATATATATAATACATCTACTTTTAAATTTCTAATATTGCCTACATCATCTATTTTTAAAAGTTATTTCATAACAATTCAAGACAGAAAAATATATAATTCTTATTAAAAATATTTTCTTTACTATACACACTTTTATATTGCTTAATGTGAGCAGTCACAAATTAAAAATTTGCTTCAAATTTCTAATATTTTCTTGATCTATGTTTAGTTGTTTGGTTTCGTGGCACAAGAAACAAATTTGATTAATGAATATTTCACAAATGTGTTTCACAAAAATTCCATGTCCAAAAATGCAACACTTCTTCCCATTATAGGAAATTTTATTTACGATTAATTTACAAAGTTACTTCATATTGTATTAAAATTATACCTCAGTATAAATGTTAGTGTTAGCTAATCTTCAATAGACAACAATTTACAATCACAAATTAATATTTTACTTCAAATTTCTAATATTTTTTTTCTCCGATTAGTTTGGTTTGGTTTTATGGCACAAGAACCAAATTTGATCTATGATTAACTCTGAATATTTTGAAAAAATTCCATACCCAAAAATGTAAACGCTACTTTCAATTATACGAAATTTCTTTAGATAAATATTTAAAAAAAAAACTATCATTTTCTCCTCTTTATTTTTTGGAGAAAAGGAAAACAACTATGCAAAACAATTTATTTACAAAGATCTTCATTAAATAATATTTTACAAATACAAAGTAAAATAATAATTTACTTCAATTTTTTGACTGAATTTTATGTAATGACTTGTACAGCCAAGCAGCATTCTGAAACTATGACCTTCAAGAATAAATATTGTCACAAAGTCATTTGTACACAAAATTTATTTAAACTTTATTTACAATATTTGTAATACTTGAAAAGTTTGATATTTCTAAAAATCCACACACATTTACATATATATTATATATAACTTAATCATCAGTTACATATAAAGAAATATACATAAACATTTCTTTAAATTCACGTTTTCTTTTTGATCAGATTTGATGAACCTAGAAAACACTTATAATAATAAGTGAGCTTTCACTTCTTTTAAAACAACAAATAAAATATTTGTTGACAATTGGCGATATGTAATTAAAGAGCAAAAGTCTTAGAGAACTTCATAAGCATGATAATGTTTTCATTTTGATATTGGACTGTGTAGGCAAATTTTAGAAAAATGTTTAGAATAATAGAGAAAAATAAAAGTATATTAAACTAATGGGAGTAAAATTTATGTTTCTATTTTATGAAATGTCAAATAATTAGAAACTATTCATACAAGAGTATACAAAAACGCCTACATAATTTCAAGTTTTAAAGAATTTTTTTAAAATTTGCAATAAATGTATTCTGTTAAGCTTCTTTTAGCCTCAGGTCAAAATTAAAATAATTACACAAATGTTATTGCAATACCAAAGTATAGGGCCGCGGTGGCCTGGTGGTAAGGTCTCGGCTTTGGAACCGGAGGGTTTCAGGTTCGAGACCCGATTCCACCGAAGAACCGTCGTGTAAGGAGGTCTGTTGCACGTTAAATCTGTCATGACCAAACGTCCTCCCGCTGGTGTGGCGTGGTGTGGAGAGGGGGGTACCAGCTGAGGTGTCGTCCTCGTCATCTGACCGCGGTTCAAAATGACGAGGTCCATCCCAAAATAGCCCTAGTGTTGCTTTAAAACGGGACGTTAATATAACTAAACTAAACTACTACCAAAATATAAGAATGTTATTTAATACTTTTAAAAACTTCTTTCATTTAAAAATGTTAAAAAAAAGAAAGAAAAATTATAAATGAAAAGGAAAATTAACTAAGCTAACAAGAATTAAAATCACTAGAATAGTCATTCTGAAAAAAAATTAAAGTGCCATTAAAAATTTTTATTCAAAATATGAAAAGAAAAATTAGTTATACAAAACAAAATGTATGCATTTCTTATATAGGAGAAAAAAATTTCATATAAAAAAACCCAGAAATTAAAATTAACCTACTTGATGGCTTGAATGACATTTGGAAATACATTCCTGCAAAGACATTTCATATTTTGGCACTTTGTTTAACACATACATTTGATAAATCTTTCGCTGGGCCGAGCAATTGCAACTGACTGGAGAGGAATTTCGTGGTCAAGAATATTTTCAATTCTAAAAGCATAAAGTGAATTGAGATCTCGCATATAATTGTTTTAAATTTTCTCTGTAGTTTCAAGTCAATAGAAACCATACTCTGTCATATATATTATAACTGCTAATATATTGTGCAAATCATTTTGCCCCTTGTTGACTTCAGGAATAGGAACTCGCACAGTAGTTTCCAAAGAAACAGTGAGAAATTATGTTTGGCTTGTATTTCCCGATTGATTTTAGAATTTATTTTACCTTGAACTGCATTTTCAGTTTTGAAACAAAAGGTTCAGAAAATTTTCATTTCATCGATTTGGAGATGTATTTCAAACTTTTCTGGTTATCATTTGGGATTCTATAGAATGCTTAGAAAATGTATGAAACATGAATCGTTTCTTATATTGCCAGCTAGTTTTAGACATTTTACGCAATGTCCAGGCATTCTATAAAATGTTGGATTTTATATTTTTTCAGTAACGCAGATAAAATATTATACGTATACTTTTCTTCAGGTTCACTTTCACTTTTTGGCCAGATTTGATGAACCTACAAAACATATTTCTTAATTAGAATAATGAATGAGCTTTCACTTCTTTTAAAAGTACAATAAAATATTTGTTGACAATTTTAGAGGTGTAATGAACGAGCAAAAGTCTTATAGAACTTCATAAGCATGATAATGTTTTCAATCTGATAATGGACTATGTAGGCAAATTTTTTTAACAATGGATAGAGATAACTCAAACTATAGGATAATAGAGAAAAATAACTCAAACTAATGGGAATAAAATTGATGTTACTATTTTATGAAATATGAAATAATTAGAAACTATTCATAAAAGAGTATTCAAAAATGCCTACATAATCACAAGTTTTAAAGAATTTTTTTTCTAAGCCTACAATAAATATATTCTGCTAAGCTTTTTATATTTTAGCCTCATGTCAAAATAAAAATAATTACACAAATGTTATTGTCATACCAGAACATAAGAACGTTTTTAATACTTTTTAAAAATGTCTTTCATTTGAACATTTGAAATTGTTATTAACAGTGAAAGAATTTGTAAATGAAAGGGAAAAATAATTGCAATAATTTAAGAACACGCGAAATAAAAATCTAACAAGAAATAAAATAAAAACAAGAAAAGAAATGACGATAGCTCAATTAACAAAGTAAAGCTGCAGCACTTAAATGAAACAGAGAGATGAACAGTGGATCGTTAAAAATTTATTCCGCTTTATGGTCGCTTACACCTAACGCTAATAACATTACATACAACTCTGTGTTTTAGGTAATCAACAAATTCTGACGGCTTTACTAAAAATAACCTCTTTCATTCATTAGTCAGAATAAATACTATAATATTTACAAATATAGAATAATAAATAAATTGCATTTACCAAAATTCTTGGAATGGCGGCTCTTATTGCTAAATAAATTCCAAAACAAGCCAGGTGATTCATGGGAAATTCCTAAAATATATTCGAATAGCGCCATCTAGGCAAGGCCACTATCCGGACATCGGGGCGAGTATGGGGCGACTACATTGAAACGGCCATTTTCACAAAATCGTCGGGGGAGCTCGCCCCGATGAAAAGGCGACCTTCAGAGGCGACAGAAAAAAAAATATGATCAGAGTCCGATATCACCCGTGACCTCCGAGAGATAAAACCTGCTGGCTGTTGTAATGAGTCATCGCGGCTAGGCGGACGCTCCGAGAAGGACGGTGATTAACATAACGCGTAACTTGCGATGTATAGCGTCATGCTTCCTCGACAATTTTCGTCAGTTCTCTAAATTATCAAATAATTGCATAGATACTAATTAAAAATATTACTTTGTATTTAAAAAATTGACATTTAAATAATTACAATCGCGGTTTGAGAATTTCCGATATTGAATATCACAATTTTTTGACAACTTTCGTTATTAAAAACACATTCACCGAATTATTAAATAGGTGTATTATAATTGCATATTTACAAATTATTGATTATCTGTTTGTGTAAAATAGATTTTACATTAAATTTTCTTTGAAATGGAAACTTTTTAGTTCTCAAGAATTTTATTTTTTATAAAAGGAAGCTAATTAATAGCAAAAGATTTACACGTAAGTATTAAAAGTTGCTGTAAACAAAAAAATTGATTAGTAACATAATGAGATTATTCATTTATTTTTTTATGCTTTATATAAATATTGGATTTAAAATTTTTTACTAGAAATGTTTGTTTAAAAAAATTTAGCAAATCTTTGAGCTGTACTTGTATAAAGAAATAACATTTTAGTTAATAAATATGAATGAATTAAGAAATTATAAAATATGAACCAGATGAAGACACATATTAGTAAACATTTATTTATTTCAACATAATAGCAAAGGGAAAAAAAAATACAATATTCAGAACTCATACATATGCAAAATAGAAATACTATTAAAATGTGATTAATAAACAATTATTTTTATGTTCTATATAAAAAAGGCGTTCAGGTTTACACTTCAGCAGATGAACTACTCAAGAAAAAATTTAAAGAAAAATTTACATTTGTTAGTAAATACATCTTCTGAATTTTTGATGACAGATTCAATAATATTAATTTTGACATCGAATGAACTTAATAATCTGTCACAGGGATCCTTTTCATAATAATCAAGAATATCAAATATTTGATTTATATTATTAACTTTAATTGGTAATGGGAATTGCTCGTGTTTCAAAATCCTTTCTCCCATAAATGATGCATTTAAAAATAGATCAACGTTAATACTTACAGCATATCTTATGGCAGGAATGCCATCATTAACAGATAAGTGGATGAATAACATATTTTCATTCTTTTCAATAATAGTCCAAAAGGAAGAAAAGGTATGGTCTTTAATACATTTTTTTTAATTCATTAAAATTAGTAAATGCAGTCTTGCTGTCATAGTTCTGTTTGGAATTTAAGCTTTCAATTATGGAACGTTCAATTTGGACTTGTTCTAATCGTTGCTTCTTTTTTGAAGGACTCTTTCGAACTGAGGATGCTGCTGATGTCAAATATGTTGGGCAGCCTGGAAAAATACTCGACACAGCATTTTCTTTCAGCCCGGGCTTCTTCAGAGAAGCAGATAATGTTTCCCCAGTACTTTCATTGTAGAAAGTAGTTCTGTAAAGCACTTCACCATCTTTAAAATGTCTTTCACATACCTGAAAGAAAAAAGAAAAAAAATCCCAATCATGTAGAATAACTTTTTATATTTATAAACCTACAAATCAAGAAGAATTTTTTTTTTTAGTTCTAAAAATGTTTTAAACTACTGCTTAAAAATCAGATATTTTCATGCTTTCTTTTTTAAAAAATAAATCTGAGTGATCTATATTTCACATTAACAAAATAGTGAAGCTAGGATTGAACTAAAATTAATGCATCTTAAATAAATTTTAATTAAATCTTAATGACATTAAATTTTTTTCAAAAATTAAGACTGTAACTAACACAAATTATAATATTTTGCACCTAAAAATAATTGAAACTATTTCAAAATATTAAAACGTACTAATTATCAATGCTAATTTTTGCTGACCTTAGAATTCTTTGTAATGGTAAAATTTTTTCTTGGAATCGCATGCAGTAATTTCTCTTTACCTTTTCTTTAAAGAAAAATAAAAGTTTATTCACCAAAAAATAAATGATTTAATTAAAATAAAAGTTCAAATAAAGAAATATAAATTCCTTTGTTTATAGATATTTATAGTGATATTAATCTACATTGTAACTTTAAAAATAAAACTCACTGTCCTGATTAAAAATACTTAAGAGATAATGGATGCAACTTTATAAAGTGTATGTAACTAAACAGTAAATAAAAGATAAGTTTGAGATTAATTGATGTAAAAATTTAATAAAGAGCTTATTTAAACAGAGTTTTTATACCAAAATTATGAATAAGAATCGAATAAGTAAGAACCCTGACAGGACTATCATCGATAAACAATTGATAGTCTAAAAATCGATTCGATTTTTGACATAAAGAAATAGAGAATTTGTATAAATAGATTACAGCTATTTATTCTTATTTCATTACGTTCATTCTTAATTAACGCTACATCATTGAGAGAACAAATAATATTGAAAAACTAAATCGCAATTATAATCTGTTGTTAAAACAGAACGTGATGAACAAATAGGCTTAACAGTAACAGATTCAATAACACTTTAAGTTTATATTGCCGATTATAAAAGAAATACACTTACCTGCAATAATTTGTATCCTAAACTTGCTTTTGCATCTCACCCATTTCAATATAACACCATCTTGGATCAAGAAATAAATATAAAAATAGTAAAAATTGAAGGCTTATAAACGCCAGCCGTCGTTCACTTCGCGCAGAAAACGTGCAGAGTGACGATTGTTAAACGGCTTCTCGATCGACTAGCAGCGATGACTCATGCAGGAGCGACTGGTAGAGCCAGCAGGCCTTGTCTCTCGGAGGTCACGCATCACCCCGATGCAAAAGCGATTATTGCGGAAAATGTGCGAGCTTTAACCGAGCTATCCGATCATTGACCAATCATTTAGGGACCACTGTTGCTGCTTGGGGATGGAGCAACATTTGGTGAAAAACATTCGGTGGAGCAACCCATCCCTGCGAAGTTTGATTGGTGTTATGTTAAATAGGTAATTTATATCGTTGCTGAAACAAACAAAAGTGTATTTTGACGTATTCTAGTCACTTTTGTTTCAGTTCTTCGTTGAGATATTCTTAGTAAGATCACCCAACAATGATTCCAGTTCTTCGTCCTTGCATATTTTCATCCCCCCCCCGTTTTTTGCTAAATGAATTGAAATTATTATTTTTAAACCATCCAAACCATTCTTTGCGACATGGAGAATGCTCACTGCTGATTCACAACAGAAAGCGGTACATTGAATGCAAGCAACTATCGTTAAAGTGCTTACTTGAATTAAAATGATTGATTTAGAAAATAATTTTAAGCATCTTTTTGTATTCATCTTAAGAATAGATTTTCCACCAAATTACAAATATTATTTATTTAGCCTAAAATATTTTTTCTCTTTTAAGCATTAAATAATTCTTTTAACCTCAATGATACTTATTAAAGGGAAGTTTGATAATATTAATAAGCTAAATCTTTATACAAGAAGTAAAAGTTATAAGACAGGCAATGTTTGGCGAAAATTGCATGTCTTTTAACCTTTTCTCAATCTATAACAATATATATCTGAAGATTATCGTTCTCAGTAAATGGACAATCATTCATTGCTAACAAACTTAGACTTGTCAAACTGAAAGTAATACTTGAATTCTGCGCTTGTATCTTGTTAGTTGTGGATTATTGATTTACAGTGCTTATAAAATATATTCGCAGGTCTTGTATCGGTTTAAATTATCGTACATTTTAATTAACCTTTTTGATAGATAAGGTTTTTGTTGTTTTCCCACCAAACCACCGAATCTGCTAACGAGTAAGCAGAATGTTATGTCTTTTTGATATTCTTTAATTCTATATATTCTAATTTGTTATAGTTTTTAAAATTTCTTTCTTAAAACATGCTAGGAATATAAAATAGTTTTTCTTTTTTTAAAAAAAGGGGGTGAATCTTGGCAAATAGTTTAAATAAAGATTTTGGTTCAGATGTTTTCATACTCGAACTATCCATTGCTAAAATGGACGAATCCAAACACTCGTGCAATTCAAACAGTAACGTAATATCAATCCAGCTGAGGCGGTATCATCTCCGAATTCGGGAGTTCGTAAGGAAAAGCAGGCAAGTAAAGAAACGGACTGAAAACGAAAGCAGTGCTGACGAAGAGTTTTTCGAATCACAGAAGGGGCGCATCTATAAAGATAACACAGGGGTGCATTGACGGATTCTAAAAAGTTTTCTGGAAGCGATCCAGCTCAGTTAATTTCAGAAAAGGCTCAATATTTTTTCCGACTTTAAGAGCTCACCCGGCAGATGAAAGCAAAACCCTTCATAATTTATATATATATATATATATATAT
>JAPMOR010005192.1:657065-700442 GCA_026543865.1 Argiope aurantia
AGTTAGGGTGGAGCATGTGCTTTGGACGTCATTATGAGTAGGCACACAATTATGGAATAGATTCTTTGAATTTAATAAAATGTATTTTACCCCCTTGAACTAAAATAAAATTTCTTAAAAATGCAAATTAGGATTTTTTTTCTCACATTTTAATATTTCCTTTTATTTGGTTATTTATATTAATTTTCAATTTTTTTAATTATTCTTACATTCAAATATTTATATTAATTTTTAAAATTTAATTTACTATTTGAGTTCCCCGCGTAAATCGCGTTTCTGGCATAAGCAAGAGTGTCGTGAACTTTTGAAATGAGTTTTTTGATTAATAAAGCAAAGGCAAATATCTATCCGTAATATATATTTGCACAAGTAGACTCGTGTATTCGAATTCGATATAATTAAGCTCGGTAGACGGTATTTTATACACCATATGATACTCTAAACTGAATCAGATGAACCAGTAAAGGTTTCATCAATAATAAAAGTGCCATGCATAGAAATTACAATTTGAAAAATCTTTATGTGTTAGAAGTGGCGTCGGTGGAGAAACGAGCTATTAAAAATTGCATAGTTTTACTACTTTGGTTCTGAAATGAATTTATTTCGTTGTAAATCTGTATCATAACACCGAAAAAAAGAAACCTTTACATTTTTTGGCCCATATTATTAGCTTTGCTCTTGAAAATGAATCTTAACAAAATAGCTTTTAAGACTCATTGTTTTTAACCTGTTTCTTATATATTTATATTTAAAAAATCAGCACAGCAATCGTTGAAAATATATATAAAAAAATTGAACACTGATTAAAATTTTTATTTGTTTTAAAAATTACCTAACCTTAAATATTTTTTTAAATTAAAAAAATATATTACTTTGAAATTAAATGAAGACATTAAGCTTATATACTGTATTTAAAAAATAAAACTCTGAATTCTTTAATAAGCTTTAATAAATATTTTGAATTCTTATGAAATTAGTATTTGTTCTGGAGTATAATGCGGTTATGTAACTGTAGATGAAACGTTAAGTAATTATTTTAAGTCAAATAGTGTGATAACGTAGTTAAAAATATCTATAGATTTTAAAAGTAATGAAAATCTCGTAAATAATTTATGTACACTTAATACATATGACACGCATGAAAAATCTAATCCTGAAATGAAACAGAAAGAATCTAATTCATATGAAATTATTAAACAACTTCCAATTGTTTAAGAATAAAGTAAAATTCTTGATTCAAAAAGATGCAATAATGTATTTCAACGGAAGAAAGATATGCGATATGAAGGCTTAATTAAACAAGGAAATAGATGCGACTTCAATTTCAACAAATGACATCACTGTTTTAAATCACATGTCTTTTTAAAGAATTGTTAAAAATGAGTGGAAACGATTGCGCAAATTAAATATATCATTGGAAAAATAAGTGTTTAGATTTTAATTTAGTGTATAATTTGTGAAATTTAAGATTATGTATTTGGTAACCATCTTTGTGTGAAATAATGTTTTCACTAAAGCGATCGCAACTTCGCCTCAGTTTTGATAACACCATAGCTAGGAGTAAAATTGCTTTTGACCCAATTTCTCCGAGTAAATTTAGGTTCATTTTTCAGAATTCTAGCAATTTTAATGCGGCTACGGACAGACTGACAAAAGTCACATTTCCACTATTAATAGAAATAGATATAACTGTAGGATGAACATTAAATAGAGGCAAAGTTTTCATTTATATAGAATCAGTATGAAATATCATAAAACTATTTTTAATGCGATTTAACCATATTTTTGTTAATAATTGCCTATATAGCTACTGTATTAGTTAATTTTTAGAAATAGTTTAATTGATCTTTTTGAATAATTAAGATAGACAGATTGTAAGTTCAAAAGGTTTTATCTATAATTATTTAGTCTTAACTTCAACTCCCACCTCGACATAATATATTATTTGAGGGAAGAAAAAGGATTGTAGTTAAAAAAAATTGAGGCACTGATTCTGTAAATACCGACTCAGTACCCCTTCCCAGTTTTTCCGTAGATGCCATTTTATGTGGAGGGAGGGATATTTATTATATCTCAGAGCTTGACTAAAGTCTGAATCAGGAGATCTTGTGCTTGTTTTGCGTGCTGCATTTCAAAAGTCACGCCCATATAAGATTGTCCATTAAGACTGCCGGTTGTAGTACCCCCTGAAATCATGTAGTGCATTTTTTTTTCATTTTTATTTTGATTCCGTTCATTTTCCATATCGAGAGTTCAATGCGAAAAGAAATTGTAAATAGAAGACAGAAAATAAATTAAAATATGGGTCATACTTAGCTTATGGCTATGCACTGCAACTTGCACTACAGCATCAGATTTCTCAAGTATCAAGATTTGCATTCACAGCGGCTCCATTTCTTTCTGTCCAATTTAAAGCTCCCAGCACTCCTTCGTTGTATATATAAACTGTTTTGCTTTTTTGTTTGTTTTGTTTTCTTTTAATTGAACTCATTTTTCAAAAAAAGAAGAAGAAAAGAAAGATACTTCGATGATATTTAAAGAGCAATTGGGAAAAAAATCTTTTCAAAGAGTGATTCATTATTGATATTAGATGTAAATAAACTATGGATATCGCATATATGTACTTTAAATGTTATTAGATGAATGTTGCATATATGAATCATTTGATATTCGTTTTTTTTAGGCCAATTGATTGGATATAGAGGTACGTGCATATGTGTGAAGGGAGGAAAGGAAGCTATTCAAAGCCGTTCATTTATCACCCCCCCCCACACTGAATTTTCAGTTAATAAAAGTAGGAGAAATTTATATCATATGCTGCCTATAAAATATGTTTGAGTTGCAACAAACATAAAACATTGCTTTGAAATAAAAAAAAAATAAAAAAAACACGTGCCTACTTACAGATTAAGTTATTTTATTTTATTCTCTTGGTTAATATTTCTTGCAGTAGTACTCATTTATGAATCGCTTGTACTTAATTACAAGATGTCTTGATTCATCATCAGAATTTCTATTTTTATTTGCGAATTTTCTCGCTCTTATTTCACCGCATTTATTTTCTATACAAAGGAATAATGTATCATTGAATCAGATATCATTCTTGCATCTTAAAGTCTTGCAGTAATGTGCTTATTGTCAGAACACGATTCGCTTTTTGTATTCGGCGATTGCGTTAAATCTTTGAAGAGTATTTTCCATTTCATCTAGTATCATTTCCCTACCGTAGAAACAATTCTTTCTTTATCGAAAGTCATCACAACTTTCCTTTTCCAAAATCATTTAACGCATAAGAAGAGACTCCAGGCAGACCAGCAACCGGATTTTCCGTCACATAACGAGGGAAGAGAAAAACAAAGCGCAACGATCTACCGATGGAATCCCGCCCCGCATTTAGTGCCGATTGAAGGAATCCGAAAAGAGGAAATAATGGCGACTTCGAAAACGGATGTCACGTACAATGGCAGTCACTGTCAAGAAGAATTGGGCGGGAAACAATGAGCCCGAAGTCGCGAAGGATCGAGGTGTATCCTTTTGAGGAGGACACGCCATTGTGATATGGCGTGGATTTGGACAAGTATTTAGAGACGTTTTATGGGTGCGAGGAGGTTTTATGACATGTTTAAGGAGTAAAACATCAGATAAAAAAAGAAAACACGCAGAAGAAAAGAATGGGGAATTTGTTAACAAGATAAGTCTGTTGTCTGCAGATACTATTTTATACACTTGAAGACAATACATTTTTACTAACTGTTGCGCAAGCTTGAGTGACGAGACAGGTTTGAAAGTTAATAAATCTGGCTTGAGGAACCTTTAGTTTAGTTTAGTTTTATTTTATAAACGCCTCGTTTAAAAGCAACACTTGGGCTATTTTTGGACAGATCTCGTCATTTTGAGCCGCGGTCAGATGATGAGGATGGCACCTGATCTGGCACTCCTCTCTCCAAACTTCCACAGCACATCTGCTGGAAGACGTTTATCCCCGACAGATTTAACGTGCACCAAACCTGCTTACACGACGGACACAATCGGATCTCGCACCTAAACCCTCCGGTTCTGAAGCTGAGACCTTACCACTAGGTCTCCGCGGCCCCGCTTGAGGAATTCTAACAGTTTTTAATAATTATTTCCATTTCAATAACAAATGATACAAAATTTGCAATACCCGAAGATGTAAAAATAAGTTTTGCAAAGTGTTATAGCAAAATTTAACAAATGATACGACAGGAACATATTATATACATTTATTACACCATTTCCAGTGCTTCAAAACATGCATTGTTGTGTTGATTTTCTCGTGTAGATTTCTCCAAAATCCTATTGCTTACTCAAGATCCATTCACATTAAGTCTGAAATAGCTGAACTCTGTCCCCAGTTCAAAATTTGGAATTTCATTTCGTCTCGGCCAAAAATATTGTTTTTAACCTCTTTGTATACAATGATGAGTCTAATCCGTGTATCGAATTACTGAATTTTTTATTTTAAATCTGCAGTTAAGGGAAATTATTAAGTAATTTAGAAAGCAAAAATCACCGAAAAATGCTCTAATATCACAAATGTTCCTTCTTAATATAGGAATGAAAATAATAATTCATAATTTTGGACATCCCAAATAGGATGTATCATCGAATTAGGAAATTACATAAATTTATGTCAAGAGATTAAAAATGGGAGAGGGCATTTTTTTAAAAAAAAAATTTGGTGCTAATTTTGATGATATATTGAATCCTTTGTAAAAGAGCAGTATGGCATCCCTAAAGCAGTATTTAATTTTCAAAATAATTTTTTTATGAAAAAGTATTTACAATATAATAATACATTAATATTATAAATGAACTGTTTGGGATAAATAGAAACAAATTATTTTAGAAAGTTTGTTAATACGAAAGTTAATTGTTAATAAGAGGAAGAGGATTCACACACACTTCTTGTGTGTGTGTGAATAAGAGGAAGCGCGTGGTGCTGATGTAGCAGGTGAGTGAATCTTGGAAGAATCACAGTAGGAAGAAAATTTGTATACGCATATTTCAGTTATTAAAGCGAAATAAAATGAGCAAGAAGATATTGTGCCCAATGTCACTACAGCGCTGTCTTATTCAAATCTGCCAAAAATAGCAATGACACGAATGATGCAAAATATTTAATTCATTCTTCATTGCATTGACCAAGTGAATAATGCCTCACAGATAGATATAAAGTTATTTTCAAACTTCAGCTGAAAAGTAGCTAATTTATTCGTAAAAGAAATAAAATCATCTCGTATCCCAGTTGAGTAATTCGAGTCATCAACCCTTGATGCCAACATCCTTGATGCCGACGGAAAACAAGATGAAAACTGTTTTCATGAAAATAAAACCCGTTCAACCCGAAACGTTCACAGAACCATCCGATGCGGCACCCGTTCGGAAGGAACGACCGTGAAAACGAGGTGTTGGGCAATCGAGCAGAAGTCGTGCGTATTCCTTCGTGCGCAGACGCCGTTGTAACCTTGAGCAAAATGCAAACAGCACCACCGCGTGCACTAAATGGAGATTTTTCCATCACGTGGTCGCAGCAGTTACTTTGTGTTGCGCCTCTTCCGAGAAGCGGCGGTGCTTCGCAGGGCCGGTTTTCGTTTCGATTGTTGAGCACCGTTTTTGCGCGAAAAATAGACTCGAGCACAATGAGTTGTTTGGATCGGCGTCGTGTCCCATTTGCGGTTTTGACAAAAGTACTCAGAAGGATCCGGGAGGCATGCGCGTGGGAAATGTCTTCACTGTTCCGCCCGCTGACTTCCCCGCCAAGTAAATATAGTCCCACTCGGCCATTCTCACTGAAAACTCGGTAGAGTTAAATCGGTCTTTTCTGATAAAAGCGAATTCGTGTATGTGTTCGTCTGTTGGAGCTCTACAGAACAACTCGGTTAACGTAGAAATACTGGATTTGGCACGGACTTACGTTTAGTGGAAAGGAAAGTGGACGCAGAAGGACTTTCTTAATGAATTTTTATTATTAAAAAATAAACAAAAATTTATGGTATGAGGTTATAGCGTAAGAAATTATTATTGTACAAATCCAATTTTTTTCCTGTCCCAAAATATTAAAAATTATCTTTCCAGTGCTATCAATTTAGTTGAACTATTCTTTAAAACATAACTTTAGTTATATTTTTTTTTTAAAATGTCTCGCATTGTGATTGCAAATAGTTTGCAACCATGCCATCTGTAAATCGTTGAAGCAAGGACGTAGCGACATCTTATTTCTTAAAGCGGCGTTCCTACGACCTGCCCGCCTGCAGACAAGGACGGTTGAAAACCGCAAGAGAGGGTCAGGGGGGGGGGGAGTGTGCCCTATCTGAAGATCCACGGATCGTTGGAACGCCGCTTTATTGGAAGGGGGGTGTAAGACAGTAAAAATTTCGACTCTAAAGAATAAAAGTTGCAATTTAAAATATATAGAAAGATTAGCTTGTCCAATTCACAGTCGCACTCGTGTATTGCGAGGTATTTGGCTTTTGATTAACTTTTATTTTTGATTGAAAATTTTAAAATTATATTACAAAGAAAGTTTATTGCTTCATCGTAAACGAACTTACGAAGTAATGAGAGAGCAGCGCTACGTACGATTTGAAAAGTATTAAATGAAGTCAATGATGTAAAAATAAAAATATATGAATGATCGTAAACAAAAACTTATAATCAACATTGCTACCTATTTCTCTGGCTTATCATAAAGCTGTATTATAAACTCTGGGAGTTTTTTCTTTAAATAATATTTTGGTCTGCCGCTTTACTTTACTGACTTTTAACTGAGACCATTTGTTTGCAACATCACGAATAATACGAATATTGCATAAAAACACGGCATCATTAATTAACTCGTAAATTAATCTCTTATTTTCATTTGAACATGGTCGAAAATTAACTTTTGTGCACTAAATTATCTTTCATAAGCTTCTGAAGATAAAGATGGTTTTTAGGATGATACGAAATTTTTTTTTAAATTAAAGCTTTTAGTGATTTCACTGCTATGTTTGGAATATCTCCAAATTTAAGCATTTTTGCTCTCTTGTATGTAAAATACATGAAGAGAAAGAATAATCATTGCTGAAAATTTAAACTTCAGATTTTGAAGAATTTGAAAAACATACTTTTGACATTGTATCTCTCCTGCGAAAAGGAGAACGGCTCAAAAACACTTTGAATTAGAAGACAGAAATTTGGAATGCTAAGCCAAATTTGTAGATTTCTACTTATTTTGAAATAAAGCCTCCAAAAGAAGTCTGTCTGGCTGACCAAGCTCAGCGAACATATTAACAAGAACGCACGAGCTAGATGAATAAAATTTAGTAAAATCTGAAGCGTACGTTCATAACAAGTTTTGAACCAAATCTGTCGGGGATCTGCTGTCGGTCCGTACTTCCTCATACATGTAAATCCGATAGCTGAAAATTGCAGCAACTTAGGTAAAGGAAATTTGATCTAGTTACTAAAATTATTCTCAGACAAATTTTGGGGGCCGTGTTGGCCTGGTGGTAAGGTCTCAGCTTCGGAACCGGAGGATTTTAGGTTCGAGATCCGATTCCACAGAAGAACCATCGTGTAAGCGGGTCTAGTGCGCGCTAAATCCATAGGGTCCAAACGTCCTCCCACTGGTTGTGGTATGGAAGTTTTGAGAGGAGGGTGTCAGCTCAGGTGTTGTCCGCGCCATCTGACCACGGTTCAAACCGACGAGGTCCGCCCCAAAATAGTCCTAGTGTTTCTTTTAAAAAGGGACATTAATATAACTAAACTAAACCAAATTTAGGTTTGAATGGGTCAGAAGAAGGCATCCGAAATAGAACAACAAAATCTCGTGGTCGGGTCTCTGAAAATAAAAATCTGTGCTCTGACTGCAGTCATACCATTTTCTAAGGTTCTCAATTTTTATGCTGAAAGGAGAGAGATAACATTGTTATTATCTATACTACTATTATAAATGTGAAAGTTTGGATGGATGGATGTTTGTTAATCAATCACGCCAGAACGGTTGAACGGAATTAGATGAAATTTAGCACAGAGATAGATTATAGTCTGGAATATGACATAGGCTACTAATTATTCCGGTTAATTGAGTGGTTAATTTTTTTATTATTTAAAAACTAACTGACCCACCAAAAATCTGAGGCCAAATCCGGCCAAAAATGAGTAAGACTTCAGTTTTTTTCCCCCACACTAATGAGGTTAGGCTTAATATACTTTCGACCGATTATTTCAAAGGATTGTGTTTATTTTCTTGGTGTTTGATGCATTTAAAATTAAACAGTTAATCTCCTGCTAGTCCAACTCCGCAAGGACCGCAATATAGCTCTGGCTGTATCTTCCTCTGGCATTCCTGCAATTTTGCTTAAAAGTGGCCATATTGAACATTCCGTTTTCAAATTGCAGCTTAATCTTGCAAGCGAACATACCCCAACATGCAACATCATCAAAAAACAACGACCAAAGACAGACACTGCCGAGTGTTGATCAGACCGTCAGTTCTCATACATACACATCAAAATTTCCACGCGAACGAGGTCGCGGTAAAAGCTAGTAGAGTACATGCGAAAGTTTTCCAGAGACCATTTCCCTGTGATTTACTGAATGAAGAATCATTTTAAAAAAAAAATTGGAAAATGAGATTCTGCATCGATGTTGCTGTTTCAGGTGAATAATTATTTCTTTTTTCTATAAATGTTAATATTGTCGACTATTGTTATTAAAACATCCAGATAAGTCGGGATGAATTTCATTTCCAGAAATCCATTATCTATTGCTAAAATAATACGTGGCAAGAAAGAATAGACATTTTTTGCTAAAAAGTGTCCAGCAAAACTAGGCCTAACTGTTTATGACTACCCACGAAATTGCGTCGAGGCAACGATGACCAAAACTTTTTTTCCGGTGAGTCACACCTTCCTCAAATATGGGTGGATCGAAAGAGATGGGGCTGCACACCAGGTCTTGGATTAGGAATTAAGAGTGCCGCTGATGAACGCATATTCCGTTACTAAACACTGGCTAGAATCGGAATAAAAACAGCATGGCTGTACACATTGAAACACGTGAAATCGCAGAAGGCAAATGATTGCTTGTTTTGAAAAATGTGTCACCATAATAGTTGGTTATGCAAAGTTTTCTTTTTTAAAGTAATGGGAGGAGCCTCGAAAGAAAGAAATCCGTCGTCATAAGCCCCTGAGAAACTCTGTCCAAGCATAATACATCCACTGACCACTCAGCATTGAGGAGGGAGGAAGATTAATAGTAATGAGTGCCTGTCCTATTTTTATATTGGCAGCACAAGATATATGTTTTTGTATTGGCAGTAAACCAGGGGGAGTGTCCCCCCCCAAAAAAAAACTTTCTCACCTGCTCTCTAATAAAAGAGTTATCACCTTGCATAAAATTATGGATCTTGGGTAAAGCACACGAAGGCCTTGCAGGGCGTACAATAGTTACGAAATATTAAAACTTGATGAGAATTTAGTATTTTTACTGAATCTATTGTATCATTGCTGACGAATTTTTTGACGATTCATCTATATTAAGTAGTTAATAATGTCCGAAAATTGAATTTGTATTTTAGATGCATTTTTTCCCAACCCATTGAAATCAAAAGTGGACGCAGAACTGCAAATGTAGTCAAAAAATCCACACACTAAATTTGATATATTGAAGTCTGCGTTTTTGAGTTATGACATTAACAGGCTTCTGAAACGGTCAACACCCACCCGTATTGAATTTGGCTCCAAATTTGATAAGTGTCTACAGTACAGATGTTAAATCTGAGAGCTGAACTTTATCTATCTAGCTCTCTTCGTTTTGTAGTTGTTAAATGAACTTGTGTACGAACAGCTGGGCAGATCAAATCTCGAGTTTCAATTTTTTGACAATTACAGTACTTTCTCTATACTTATACTTCGTATGCAAGAAAGTAAAAAGGAATAAAGCAAACATAAATTCTATAAAAGCATGAACATTTTGACTAGAAATGTAGTCAAACATCAAAAAGTATTATAATTACCGAGTAGAGGTACTTGGAAGAAAAAAAATCTTCTAAATAAGTCGTTGTGATCTTTATATCTCCGTATTTTCATCAGGGCGAGTTGAAATGTGAAACGGAAAATCAGTGTTTGCATATTTACCTTGGCGCGAAGTAAACGATAGACTTTTGCTCAGATTTCGTAGCTTCTGTTATAGTCTCATTGATTAAACGCATTTTCTAATATTTTCCATTTTTGCATATTCTAATTTTTAATAACCATAAGGTTTGTTATTTTTTAACGAACTACCACCATCCTTTTCTTTTATCTGGTATTTTTCTTACCTGATATTTGTCCCGTTATTAGAGATGACCGTTATATAAGCCCATGAAGGCTGTTAATGATTGTTTCTTCAGTCATTTATACAGTGTTTGCAATTCATTAGAATTTCCTTTTACTTATTTTCTAATTAGAACTAAATGTGATACGAAATGAGACAATGCAGCATGTGACAGCATTAAATAAAGTAGAGTCTATATCAAGTAAAACATTTTGATCCATACATAGTTTTAGTTAGTTTCCGTTATTAAAAGTTCTCAAGCTGGTGAAAAAATGAGCGTTATGGAATATAATAATAATTTTCATGTAAAAAAAATAAGCACAGCATAACATTATTTCCCTCGACAGCTCATTTGGCAGAGCGATTTTGCGAATCTTTTTTCTCTCCAGTATCGCTTTTTTAATTTTAAAGTAGGGTTCCGAAACCAGCAATAATATTTTCTGTTCTTACTTATAAAGCAAGTTTGCTTTTTTTTTTAATCATTACAACTCATTTCAGTACCTAGAAAGAGATTATTTTAAAACATTTCTGAAGTAATTAATTAATTAATTTTTTTAATATTAATTGAACTTTTTAGATGATATATGAAAATTATTATTAGAAAGTATTCATTTTTCAATCGATAGCACTCATTTCATAATAGGTCTTGTTCAACATAAGCCTATTCAATTTGTTCCTTACAGAAGTTACAATTCTGTTTGACTATTCTAACTGACTTTTTAGATTAAACTATTGGTGCATTACTGTTCCTTCAATTTTCTGATTTGCACTTCTTCAAAACAATATTCAAATACACAATGAGATAAGAAAATATTTGCACACCAAATGAATTTGTTTTGCCACATTCATAAATATAAAAGAAACTACGAAAGAAAAATATGCCCTTTATTTATAAATAAACATATTTAATACTAGCGTTGGTAATTTTATTTAAAAATATGAAAAAATAAAAAAATGACATTTGTGATATCAAAAAAAAAAAAATGCATGTTAGCAGTGAGAATAAAAGCATAACAAATATTGATTAAAAAAAAAAAACCCGTTTTCTGCGTACCCTTCGGATGCTGGTTTTAATCGTTTGAACATTGATTAAATCGAATGATGACTTGATTTTGGTCTGATTTTTAGCCATTCACTTTCAAGAGCTTTCTAAAGATTCATTTTATTTTTCCGAACTTGTTAATCCAAAATATGCCAGAAATTTTCAATCCGATTGAGATCTGGTGATCTTCTTCTTCTTCTTGCGTACAGCCGACCGCCCCGCCATCACTGGACGTATTACTATCGACAGGATTTGTTGTGGCCGAATGCTGTCTTTAGCACAGTCCGTCCGATTCACTGACCATTTCGCCACACTGATATCCTCTTCGAGGCAATTGGATTCGAGAGAAAGAGTGGTCAATCACTGACCTTCCTCCTCATCTTCCCGTTCACCTGTCTTCCCATTAAACAAGGAACAGGCCATCGCTTAAAGTAAATCTGCTCGGAATTCTCAATATTCCTCCAAATGATCGTTTCATAACAACAGAAATTCAAATACTTTCAAACAGTTGGTAAAAAAAACTGACAATTTAGTTTCTTAGTGATTCGAGGAGAAAGGAAAAGAAGAAGAATCTCTCCAATTCTACTATCTGCGTTAATAATTGATTAGCAATTTTTTGAAGAGAGTTCAAGAGTTTGGGCCTCTAGAAAGCTACGGTAGAAGGATTAGTATTAATCAGGTATGTTTTAGAGGATGTTCGGAAAATTTTCCGTGGCCATAGATCAATCGAGGAATTTTAAATGAAAATGATTGACTGAAATGTAGACCAATATAGGATGAAGCTGTGAAACGTATTTTAGATCAATCAATGTGATAATAAATTATCTTTTGCTCATCCAGTGTTTTGAGGGAAGCGTTTTTAATTTGATTTTTTTAAATTTTATATAGCAACCATAACCTTGTGACTTACGTTGTTTGTTTGAAATCGTCATCTTGTTGAAAATAAAACGAATTAGCAACTCCCAATTTTGAAGCACTCTTGGATAAATGATCTTGCAACATACTAATATATTATTTGGCATTGCCTTCAATAAATACCATTTCACCCATTCCATTGAAAATCATCATTTCCAAATTATGACATAACTACCATATTAGTCACAAGTTTTTAATTGAAGGTATTTGGCTTTTGACATACTCCTTTCTTTCCATCTGATTCAAAAATATTAAATTTATTTTCATAAGAAAAAATAGCATTTTTCCTGAACTCTTGTGTTTTGCTGGCACAAGCTTTGGCAAAGTCAAATCTTCTCAAACTATTTGTTTCATTGGTAAGTGGGGTTTTTTTTTCGGAGGGGCTCTTCCTCGTATGTTTGCATCATGATGGATCTTTCTAATAGATTATGGTGTAAGTGTTGTTCCTGAAGTTCGAGCGACTTTAGCAGTCAATTATTGAGCACTTATAAAAGGGTTTTTAGTAGATCCCTTTATGATAATCCTTCTTTGTTTTGCAGACCAGGCCGTTTGGCCTAGAGCTGTAAAATAAGGTACATGCATGCTTTGTAAGTCAAATATATGCACCTTGGGGTAGTTTTTAAAAATTTTTAATTAGAATTTTTATTAATTAAAAATGAATCTGAATTTTGGCGTTTTCGCGAGACAATTTCCGAAAATATAATGAAACAAAAATAAATTTTGTATAGCTTCAAAATTTTCTAAAAAATGTCTTTTTAATGATACCAAATTAATAATGGAGGGAATTTTTTAAAGATACGTTTTCTGTCTAATTTCCAACAATTTCCCTTCACGGTCAACTATCATTTTCACCTTACAATTAGCTGATCAAGTGACTTTTTTCCCATTGTTAAAAGTTAAAGAAGAAGGATTTTGCTTAATATCTTTGCAGTTTACAACACGGACAAGAAAGTGACATTTATAGGATAGATGAACTGCGCATTTATGTTTTTAATAGTGCCACGAGGTCTCCATTCGAAGGTCCATGCGCACAACAAACAGAACTTAAGGAAGGCAATTAAACTAAAACTGAGTTAGTGTCAGACAATTTGAAGAACTGTGGACATTCAGTTATATCAACCATTTATCTGAGATCAAATACAACAAATATTACCAACTGGACGATTCATTTATATTAATCATAAAGATGAATGTTGGTGTTGCGTTGACGCTCTCTATGCCAGACCGTTTGATCTACAGCGATCAAACACTTCACATATACGATTTGGAAAATGGAAATTTGCACTGTAGTGATATTTTAATCAATTGAAGAATGCTATTCCTCTAACTCATTTAAATCCGTTGCTCTTTTTTTTGATACGATTATAAGTGAAACCACAAAATTCCACTCCGTCTCACTCGCAGGCATTCGGATAAATTGAATATCAATAAGTTAATAAAATGCACATGAATCGAGAGATAATGAATTGTAAATGAAGGTAAAAACAAGAGATATTTTATAACTAAATCACTGGAACACTGCGTAAACATTGGTGGAAATCATGTTTGAATTCTAAGGAACATTATCGGCCACGGTACCACTCTCAGCATATTAGATACGCCCCATTGTCGATTGGGAGTTTCCAAATCCGTACCATTACTGCCAGGGCGACGAGAACCAACCACCATGTCGGAAGAATCGCATCCCCATTTTTTTGAGTTACCCTGAGGTGATAATTATAAATGTAAGAGTATGGACAGTAAAAATGCAGAGTCCATTGAAGAGAATGGTGTGAATATTTCTAAAATAGTACCTCGATTAAATTTGAAATACAAATGAATTTGAAGCTATTAAGACAAAATTACAGAGAAAATTTAGCTGAAACTTTTAGCAATCGACTCGTTGCCAAAAGCGGCTAGTTACATAATAAAATAATAGTTAAAACAATTCTGTCGTATTTGCTTTCTAGGTTTATTTATGCGAAATACTAAATGTATGAAATACGTTTTTTTTTTTTTTTCACTCACCTGTAAAATAAATTTTTGTTTTTTTCCCTCTATTTTTTTATGCTTGCTGTTAATTAAGAGTTTAAAGGAGTTGCTTTTTTAAAAATAATCGTTTGTAAAATCAGTGTCAAGCGTAGGTATGCGATTTTATTTCTCTCTGTTACTAAGAGGTATAACCCCAGCTTCAAGCGATCATAAAATGTGACAAAAGCTATAATTTTCAAATTTCAGTCTGCAGTCTTGAGAAATGCAGAAAAATAATTGAGCATGTAGTGTCTTAATCGAAAGATAGTGCATCGGGGGGAAGGCATTCTCTCCCCCCCCCACTCTTTTATGCTCTATCGCCTCTTAAAGTTTACATGTTACTTTCTATATTTCTGTTTAGTCTATTTTTTCTGTCTATTTTTTTCTGTTTAGTAATTTAAATTATTCGAATTAGGTTTTTCATTAGTTTGGTGGACGTGAAATGCAAAGCTCTCCTAATTTTTTTTATTCGTTCGAACTGTTTTTTTGTGTTTACAATCGCATTGAAGACGTCAATTAATTGCTTTTAATAAAGTTTGGCATTTCTTACTAAGACGATTCATTTGACTGTCATTCTAATTTTGATTATAGCACAAAAGCACAGCTGGATCTCTTTGACATCATCCAGGCAGAAAAATTTAACATCGCTAGAGAAAGGGCATTCATTAATCATAATGTGATCAGAGACAACATTTTCAATTTTTTTTTACTTTTTATGCAACTATTGTAATGTTGATGCCATCAGTTATTTATTTTAATGCAGATATTTTCCCGATCACAAGTTTAAATCCTACATTTTCCGATTTTCTAGAATTTAGGAGCGAAAGGCGTTCAGAGGAAGCATATCTGATGCGTTCTAAAAATGAATCTGATGTTGGAAGGTCGTTTTACGTAACAAATAAGAACAATCAATCAAAACTTCGTGCAATCCAGCGTTTTTCCTCTACAGGTCGAAACAAATCATCTTCTGATGGATCGAAGACACCAAACCGTATTCTTTACTGTTCCTGTGACGTTTGGATCTAGAGGAAATGATTTGGTGTTTTTTCGCATTTTTTATCCATTTCCTATCAAGGTTCATTATATTATTTGTTATCATCTACATCTGCAAGTACATGGTTTGAGATGAATTGCACAATTTCCTATACATTTAAAAGCTTTATTAAAGCGTTCGCCAGGGGAAGCTAAGAGTTCTCCTCTGTCGTCATGCGAATGTCAAACCCGTGGTGAAGACTCGTCGAGTCTTAACATCAAGATCTCATTCTTGTCTAAAATGAAGTGTCATGCTGAAATTAAATTTTGTAATTAAATCCTACGGTGGTTACTTAAATTTTAAGTTCTGCTCAATGTTTCTCTAACAAAATACATTTAATTCAGTGCTGTCAGGGAGAAAAGGGGAAGGTGTAAAATTTTAAAATTCTTGAACGCGCTTCAAAACTAAAAAAGGACAGGAGGAACAGCCAAGCGTTTATTTTCCCCTGAAAATGGATTTATGAACAAATTATATTACCTTATATTATGCAACGTATACTTTCTCTTATTTAGTACTAGCCGCCTTTGGCGACCAGCCGGTTCGCCAGTATTACCGCTCGCTACAATTTTCAATTAAATATTTTAAGTAACTGGTCTCTTAAAGGATTCTCAAACAAAGCATTTTTAATCTTCAAATTTTGACAGTCATACCAAACTTATATTGTTTAGATCGTTTCGTTAAATTTACTATATATATTTTGCTAATTTGTTGCCATTTCCGGTAAAACTTCAACTTTAATTAAAAATGTAAATGACGAAATTGCAATTAATATTAAGATATTTTTTAAAAAAACCAAGCGTTTTATTTTATTAATCATCTTTATTGTTATTTATTTATTAATTATTATTATTGAATATGAGTATTGCAAACAGAATCGCTCGGTATTTAAGTCTTATGTTAACTACAAAATATTTTTCATAGTTTATGTAATATCTCAAACAATAATTGAACAAAAATTTCTGAGATTCAGTATAAAATTCAGTTTTTAGTTTTGTTTTCAAATAGATTGAAATGAATTCATTAATAATATTTTGTTCCTGCTTATAAATATATTTCAAAAATTATGAAGTCTAAATTTAATGCAGTAAGGTATTATATTCTGGGAAATATTCTGGACACACCAAATTTTAAATAAATGAATGAATGTTTCTATTTTCCACGATCAACTAAGACTTATTTATGAAGTTTTAAATGTTAAAAATTTAGAAAAACTCACCATTTTCATAATCTTAGGCCGATTAATCTTCAGAAACCTGCGCGCTTATTGTCGTATTTTCTTTGAAACGATCGATGAAAAATCTAAAATTATCCTTTTTTTATTGAATAGTGATATTCAAATCTTCATAAATCAGTCAGTTTAAGTGATTTGAAATTAACTCTTAAAAGTCAGTGATTTAGTTGATTGGAAATTAATTCTATGACCACCATAAAATCTGTGCTTTCTCTTGTGGTGTATGCATTCTCCTTAATATCCGATCGAATAAAACATCACATACAAAAGTACTACATAGAACAAACACATCAAAAGTAAACATAACTTTTCAATAGTTGCCAAAATCAAAAGAGAGAAAAAAGCAATTAATAAGCAGACTATATTTAGAAAAGTACAGATATTTAGACTGGAAAATGAAATTATCTGAAATTAAAAACATGCGCAGACGATATTTACAAAAGTAAAAATATTCAAACCTGAAAAGGAAAATATATGAGTTATTCCATGAATAAATACCATAAGTTTGTTTACATCTTCATTATTTTATGAGTCGTTGAACATCAAAATGGGTCCGGGACTGAATAAACACCCTGTATAGAGAGTGTAAAAGATCGTAAAATAATTTTTCTTGAATTTATTTTTTAGAAAAAATAATATTTCATATTTGTTTCATTTCTTACAGACACTTGCCAAAAATTATAATTTTGCAGATTTCATTTCCAAAAAGATTTCATTTATTTTCAGTTAGAGCTTTAATCAATGTGATGGCAACACTTTGAAAAAAGCTATTTTTTTCTTAAGAATGCGAAACGTGCTTAATCCTCATTTTTATTTTTGACGAAAAAAAATATTGAAAAACATAGTTAAAATATTTATTTAAAAATTCATTAAAAATATAATTTTAATTTTAAGGTTAAAACATTGGTATCATTTAAAAGATAAACTTTTGACCTTTATCTTGATGTAAAATTCTTTTTTGTGCGGTAGTATTTTCGGAAGTTATAGTAGAAACACACCAAAATTTCGCTTAAGTTTTAAATAAATAAAATTCTAATTAAAAATTCGAAAAAATAACCCCCAGGTGCACATTCCCGGCCTCCAAGGTATACACGTGCCAAATGTGGTAGCTGTAGGTTGAATGGTCTGGTCTGTAGAGCGCCAACACACACACACACACACACACACACATTGAGCTTTATTATAAGTATAGATGGCTCATTGAATCATATCCAACAAATGAAAGTAATATTTTCAGAATCATTTTATTGGACAGCAGGAATAAGTTTAAATGGAAAAGCTTTTTTAAAGTTACATCAGACGTAACGTGTAGAGAAGGCGAACAATAATAAATAATCTAAAAAGCACGTTAATATATTCGTGTTTGGAAACGACTGTTAGTGAAATGATGTTTCAACCCATCATGCAGCGAGTCTTTTCTGATTACCTCTTCCAAATTGATACCATTTCTTAAAAACATCATTCATGGTACGGTACTAAAATAGATAGAGAGAGAAAGACGACAGAGTACGTTTGCATTTTGCTTATATCAATCCAAAAGCTATCACTGATTTTGCTCCCTTTAAAGCGGCAAGATTTTCAGCGATAGAGGGTTCAGAGTTCAATGGAGAATACGAGACAGGCTAGAGTAAAACTATACTATAGAACAGCATCATTTTAACAGCATTTTTAATTTCGTTCTCACTTTATTTTTAACAGCGTCCTTCTTTATATTCTGTTTTAAGTTGAAACATTGCAGTGCTCAGAAGACAGGTGACATTTCAAAATCAGGCATGAGCGAACTCATCATCAGAAGATACTCGTCAAATAATTCCGAATCTTTTGCACATCTTGCAGGAAGAAAAGCGACATGATGTCACTGCGTAAGCTGGCATATTCGATGATGTTTGTCACGTGACGTAAATTGATATCATTACAGAAATGTGCTCCTAATCTGCCATTATGTGCATTACAATAGTCTTGAATAGTTGTTATATGAATGTCCCATTTTAAATCAAGACTAGGCCTATTTTGGGACCTATTTGAGAATCTTGAACCGCAGTCAGCTGACGAGGATGGCACCTGAGCTGGCACCCTCCTCTCCAAACTTCAGCACCACACCATCTGGAGGATATAGTAAATAGGATTCTGATATAAGAAGTTAGTTAATCTGTGTGATTAGAATTTAGCTCCAAACAAAGATTCTCTGAAATAAAACTGCGCTTCTAAAATGAAAACTGCATGTTTTCGAGCCGTTTTATCTGCATCTCGAAGGCGCGCGACTGAAGCGCGTCATCGGTCACAATCACAGTTCTGGGCACTGCCATCCGTTCTGGTTTGCTTACGGAGTTCTTGACTGTGCGGTGCAATAGATTATCTTTGCTTCAATTTCGTGATTCTTGCAAGGAACTGCAAAAATAAAGAAGCTTTATTTAAATAAATAGATTGAATAAAATAGTTTGACTCGTGCTATCTTATTTCTTATCATATAAAATTTGAAAAACTTTCATCACAATAAAAACATTCGGTTCATATTCTTAATATCGAAATATCCTAAAGCAAGATGTTCTATTGCAATTCTTGAACGCCACATAGGAACCACTAAAACGGCGCTCAGGACAAATACCAAAATAGCGACGTGTCTTCATTTTTTAAATAACAATCCTCATATTATCCCCAAAAAAAGGGTTAGACCGGTGGAGGGAGTGGAAGTTAATCTTAAATAATCTACACTCAATAAAGCTCAATGTGCGCTCCACAGGCTAGACCATTTCACCTACATCTACCCAATTTGGTACATGTGTACCTATGAAGTCAGAAATGTGAACTTCGGAGCGAGGTTTTTTTTAAGTTTTAATTACAATTTTAACTAATGAAAAATGAAGCGAAATGTTGACGTTTTTCCTCTATAACTTCCGAAAATATTGCAGCCCCAAATTGATTTTTACATCCTATTGAAATTCAATAAATAATCTTTTCAATGATACTAATGTTTTAAACTACAAATAAAATTTCTATTTTTAGCGAGTTTTTAAAAAATAATTTAATTATATTTTTCAACAATTTATTTCGCATAAATAAAAATACAATTGAATCTAAACGAGCATGGAAAAAAATTAACTTTTATCAACGCGTTTCCATCCCATTTATAAAATCTCTAATTAAAAAATAAGTTAATTATTACTGCAAATTAAATCTAGAAAAATGTCATTTTCAGCACGTGACTGCAGGAAATGAAATAAATAGATAATGTGATATTTTCAAAATAATAATAATCTATACTTATAATAAAGCTCAATGTGTGTGTGTGTGTTGGCGCTCTACAGGCCAGACCATTCAACCTACAGCTACCACATTTGGCACGTGTATACCTTGGAGGCCGGGAATGTGCACCTGGGGGTTATTTTTTCGAATTTTTAATTAGAATTTTATTTATTTAAAACTTAAGCGAAATTTTGGTGTGTTTCTACTATAACTTCCGAAAATACTACCGCACAAAAAAGAATTTTACATCAAGATAAAGGTCAAAAGTTTATCTTTTAAATGATACCACTGTTTCAACCTTAAAATTAAATTTCTATTTTTAATGAATTTTTAAATAAATATTTTAACTATGTTTTCCAATAATTTTTTTCGTACAAAATAAAAATAAAATTTAAGCTGCACGAGCACGTTTCGCATTCATGGGAAAAAATTAGTTTTTTTCAAATTGTTGCCATCACATTGATCAAAGCTCCAATTAAAAATAAATTAACTCTTTTTGGAAATGAAATCTGCAAATATATAATTTTCGGCACGTGTCTGTAGGAAAGGAAACAAATATGAAATATTATTTTTTCAAAAAAATAAATTCAAGAAAAATTATTTTATGATCTTTTACACTCTCTATATTATTAATCCAATAAATCAGTTTTATTTTAAGGCAAGTTTTGTTTAATATGAACAGGATATCCATTCAAATCAGGGCCACACAGCTGATTTGTAAACCTTTAGTAAGACACAGATCTGCTAGAATGGTCTAAATGGAAAATGATTATATTTTATGTAACTTGATTCAATAAATGCTCTAATAAATAACGAGTTTTTGATTTTACATAAAGCTTCTGCTGTGGAAATCATGTTTAACAAAATGTTCTTGAAACACTAATATTTTAAATTAAAAGAGTTAATTTCCAATCAACTAAATCAATCACTTAAACTGACTGATTTATGAAAATTTGAATATCACTATTCAATAAAAAAAGGATAATTTTAGATTTTCCATCGATCGTTTCAAAGAAAATACACCAATCAGAGCGCAGGTTTCTCAAGATTAATTGGCCTAAGAAAATGAAAATGTAGAGTTTTTCTAAATTTTTAACATTCAAAACTTCATAAATAAGTCTTAGTTGATCGTGGGAAATAGAAACATTCATTCATTTATTTAAAATTTGGTGTGTCCAGAATATTTCTCAGAATATGATACCTTACTGCATTAAATTTTGACTTCATAATTTTTGAAATATATTTATAGGCCGGAACAAAATATTATTATTGATTTTATTTCAATCCTCTTGAAAGCAAAACTAAAAACTGAATTTTATGCTGAATCTGAGAAATTTTTGTTGAAGTATTGTTTGAGATATTACATAAATTATGAAAAATATATTGTAGTTCATATAAGAATTAAATACCGAGCGATTCTGTTAGCAATGCTCATATTCAATAATAATAATAATAATAATAAATAACAATAAAAATGATAAATAAAATAAAACGCTTGGTTTTATTAAAAAATATCTTTATATTAATTGCAATTTCATCATTTCCCTTTAAATTAAAGTTGAAATTTTATTTTACCGGAAATGACAACAAATTAGCAAAATATATATAGTAAATTGAACGAAACGATCTAAACAACAGTATAAGTTTGGTATGACTATCAAAATTTGAAGATTAAAAAAATATTTTGTTTGAGAATATATTAAGAGACCAGTTACTTAAAATATTTAATTGAAAATTTTCGCGAGCGGTAATACTGGCGAACCGGCTGGTCGCCAAAGGCGGCTAGTAATAAATAAATGCAAGATAATGTTTTCTATGATCGTTTGCAATATCTATATTATTAATTCAATAAAATTCTTTTATTTAAGGTAAACATGGTTTAATATCTACAGGATATCCATTCAAATTCGGACCCAATGACTAATTTGTGAAGCTTTAGTAATAGACATACATACTTTTTAATAGTGTTAAATGGTCTAATGAAGTCAATAATTCAATTTTATGTAACTGGAGTCTGACGAATTACAAGTGCTCAATTTTTTCGTACTCTCCTCTGTGACTCATACGTAACGAAATATTCTTGGGACAATAAAAAGAGTTGCATTCCAGTCAACTAAATAAAACTCCAAAACTGACAGATTTAGGAAAATTTGAATATCGCTATTCTATAAAAACGCACGCTTTTAGACCTTTCCATCAACCATCTGAAAGAATATATCGACTTTCGGAATTTCTCAAAGGCGGATAATCAAGGTTGATATGTGTGTTACACATTAAATTGTATAATCTAGAGCTACCACACTCTAGATTACGTATATATAGACTCTTACATATATAAATTACGTAATATATATAATATCTCTCAAAGTATATATATTACGCATATATATACTTTGGAGGACAAAAACGTGTACCTTAGAGAGATTTTTTTTGAAATTATTCATTATTATTATTGAGATTATTAATTAGAATTTTAATTAATTATAAAGTAGGTTGAATTTTGGTATTTTTCCTCGATAACTTTCGAAAGTTTTACAGCACAAAATTGTTTTTTAAATTATCTTAAAGTTCAAAAAAATAATTTTTTTTCTTCATTGATACCAATAATTTAACCATGTAAATAAAGTTTCTGTTTTTAATGAATTTAAGAAAATATTATAATCATATTTTCCAGCAATTAATTTCTCCCAAAATGAAAGTAAAAAATAACTTGCAAGAGTACATTAAGAGTGTATCAGTGCGTTGTCGCATGTGGACAAAAACTCAATGATAAAATGCACTCTTATTGCGAATTAAAACAAGGAAAGTGTGATGTTCAGGACATGTTTAAATGGAAGCGTAATATTATTGAATAAATACAAAATGTGAAATTTTCCACATTATTCCAAGGCAGCTGATTGCAAATTAGATGTATAGAACAATGAGCAAATTATGGAAGGCTTCTTTAATAATATAAGTTGCGTGACTATCGAAATTTGAAGTTTAAATATATTTTGCTGAAGAAGCTATTAAGAGAGCAAGGTAAATAAATATTTAAATGAAAATATGAAATAGCATTACTCCTATCGAAACAGCTTATCGCCAAAGGCGGTAAATTATATATAAAACATTTTTGAACAAATATGGACTAGCAATTGGTCAGTACATTTAAGTATTCAAAAAAGTGATTCAACTTTTTATTAAAATTAAGTAATATATCATTTATAAGGGCAATTATTAACAAAAATATGTAAAAGCAATTGAAATAATATTTTAAAAATTAATGGCAGACAAATCGAAATGTACATTACATGCAATTATTTTAGAGGACTCCCCTCCCAAGGACATGACCAACAGATACCCTCGGCAAGTTTCTTCCAGCCACGGTAACCTGCATATCAATTTTAAAATTTTTAATACATCAAAATTTTGACACAAACCACAATGAGAGTTTTTTTTTTTATTTAAACCTTTCTTAGTGGTTTAAACTATTAATATATATCAAACACTTCCTGAATATGTATAGCCAATTTTCATTAAAAACTTTCAAAACGATTTTAAAATTACAAAAATAACATTTTTATAATATATCGTTTTGATACTTTATATGAGAAAGCCATCCGTATTTAATTTTCATTATCATTTATATCTATGAATACAAAGTGCGGGAATGTATATCTGTTTATTGGTGAATTGTAGGACAAACTGGCAGAATTAATGTTACAAGACTTGATACAAGTATACTTTGGAGAATGAGTATACGATACTTGAATTAGTTTCAACATATATATATGAGAATTTCATAACTTCTAAAGCTATTTGCAACAATGAATTTTATGAGTGAATGGCAATTCTTATTTTGAAATCATTGTCAGAAAATCTGTAGGTATTTATGTTTTTCACTTATTCGATACAAGTAAATTAATTTTATAATTTATAAATGCCTCATAAATTCAATAATGCATTACAACAAAGGATCCGTTCTTTAAAACAATTCTTTTGTCATGGTACATTTCAGAATTTTACAAGTAGAAATGCAGGGATTTCTGGAAATTGGAATTTAAACAAAGAGATATTTATCGATGCAGTTGAGGATATCAGCGGTCCTGATCTACATCACACCTTCTGTACTTAAATATTGTGTAGGAAACAGCATTGGCATTAGTCGCATGCAAGACGCCACGAAATTCAGAGCTGTCTGAATTCGAGAAAGGTGTAATTGTCGGATATCGTATAAATGGCCGATCCTTAAGGGACATATCTAGTGAGATAAACATTCAAAAATCGACAGTGGCTTTTGTGATTAAGAAATGCAAGGTGAGTAGTGATTGTCGGAATGTGTATCGACCTGCGAAACTAAGAGACGGACGAGTGCTGACCAAAGAAACCGCACCAACATATTCCTGGAGTTCCAACAAACATTTGGGACTGTTGCTTCAATAAATACCAACCGCAAGGTTTGGTATTTATTGAAGCTGCCGCCCATAAGTCTTTGATTCCAAAATCAAACCGCGCTGATGTTGTGCAAGGCACGTCGAAATTAGACTGTAGATGAGTGGAAACCAGTTCTCTAAGTGTGATGAATCAAGATTTAATCTCTACCAGTCGGATGGCAGAGTCTACGTTTCACGTATGCGTGGAGAAACCTTTAGCCAGAATGCATCGTGCCTACAGTAAAGTTTGGCGGAGGTGGAATTGCAGTCTGGGGATGTTTCTGGTGGTATGAACTGGGACCCTTGACCCCAATTCATGATAGGCTCAACACCGACTACTATACCACTATTCTAGACAACAATTTGCTTCCTACGCTGTGGCAAATTTACGGGTTGGACATTGTTATTCCCAGAATGACAACATCACTTGTCATGTTGCAAAATCCACTACGGATTGGTATGATGAGACTGGGAGCAACTGAATAGACTGACCTGCTTTGAGTCCAGACTTGAATCTTACAGAAAACCTATAGAACGAGTTTGATCCCCAAATGAAGGGGTGCAACAACCGTCCAAAATCGGTGAAAGAACTTGCTTGTCTTCTGCAAGCCGAATGGAAGAAAATACCACTGTCCATCATCGAAACACTTGTGGAAAGCACGCCCAGGAGGGTAACTGTCTCATGTGGATTGTCTACCAACTATTGGATACGAATAAATATCTCTTTTATCACAGGTGTCCAATCACTGTGTGTGTGTGTGACCGAAACGGTGGAACTTTTAGAAATTCAACTTCGATTTATTTCATCACAGGAGCCAAATTCCGTACAGAAAAAAAGTGATGAGATGCGTCAGTTTACATGATGATATAAAAAACAAAACTTTTATGACATATTAACATAAATATACAGAAATGTTTCCTTTCAGTGATCTTACTGTGAGATTCTGATAGGAATTTCTTTGCCACTTGTCGATTTAGGCAAGGGAATCTTAGGTACATGTAAAATAATGTCGTAAATATTACGAATTTTTATCCCATCGCTTGAAGCATGAGAAAAAAAATAGTCATCAGTTTTCTGGAGAGCGTGTTATGAATAAAAAGTGGGAACTGGATCAGGAAATGAGAGAACATTTTCGAATGATGTGAGCATGGACTAAATTAAGATAAAAATTAAGAAATCAATGGAGATTTAATTTGCCTACAGAGCTTAATAGTGGTGTAAATTAATTGAAATAACCGAAAATATTAAAATGAGAGAAAAAAATCTTCATTTTTGTTTTAGTCCTGGTGGTTAAGAGGTTTTAAAAAGTCCTTTCACTTAATTAATTAATTTCTGTAATTTTTCGACCTTTAGTACTAGCGCCTAGGATACTTGTCCTGCCTGCTTCATTATAATAGCGCCATTAAATGAGCTTGGTATTTCAGAGGCCGTTTTAGCACGCAAAAAATCGGTGTGCGATTATTTGTTTCAATGCGCAAATTGTCCGTCAATGTGAATTTTGGGTTGCTTCACTCAGACTTACTCGCCATTCATTGTTGTTTTATTTGCAAAATTTTGATGCATTGGCTGGGGAGGTTAAACTAAGGAATGCAATTCAGCAAATTTTCCCAAATAACTAAACTGCATAGAGTGCATTTTTAAATATCACTGGGACTTTTTTTAGTTCGTTCGCAATTTTTGTTAATCGCTCGTTTTTTTTTAAATGATTTGATGAATGCAATTAGAATGGTATTTTCCCTTTCGTTATTATCAGTATTATATAGCATAAAACCAGCTTTTTTATTTATAAAGAATGAACCACTTAATAGAAAGGAGGAAAATAATTTCGTAATAAATAGATTTAAAGCTGGGAAAACATTCTTTGCCAACTTGTTTAGAGCCGAACGACCTTCTGCCAACTCATTTAATTCCATCAATTAATTTTTCTCCAAAATTCGCTTCCCACCACCAAAATTCTCGAACAAAAAGTCGATTTCGAAAGAGTGACCACAAAGGTCGCACTTTTGTTTTAGCGCTTTGTGTCCAACCTTCGGCGCGAGTTGAACGAACTTAAATTTTAATGAATTTCACACATCGGCGTTCCAAGGACTCACACCCATTCGCACAAAGACGGACGGCAGGCTCCAACCCTTTAATTCGGTCCTTGTGTGTGCGCTGACGAAATCAGTGAGTTAGGTCGAGTTCGAGGCCTTTCCGAAAACTTTTAGAAAAGAAAAAAAAAAAAGTGCGAAACCTTTTGTAAATAGCGCGTCTCTCGTGCGGTGCTCACGGTCGCGCGTCCGCCGGTGGAAGGCCGCAGAGCTCAGGTCATTAGACGATTCCTAGGACACATTAAGGGTTGCGAAAGGCGACCGAGGGCTAATGGGCTGCGAGCAGAAACGAAGAAAAAGGATTGGCAGATCAAGAAAAAGTCCTGGAAGTGTTTACTTTTAACTTAGCTGTCGTTTCCTCGGTAATTTCGCACCTGCAAAACTGGTTCGTGACGCTCAGTGCAGCATAGACATCTTGTAAAAGCAAAAGTGATGGAAATAATGCTATGCTTGTTTTCAAAACTTTATTTTTTAAAATAATATCAACAAAGGTTTTTAAAAAAGGCCTGTGGATGTGCAATCGGCCCCGATTTTCCTGCTAAGAAAGAGGAACTTATATGAATAAAATATTTCCGAATCCAAGTCTTTTCCTTGAAGTCAGCACCAAGTCTGACAGTAACTTTTCCAGCTCAGTGCACGCAATCATTGAAGTAACTCGTTTCAAAATGGATATGAAAGGGGATGCTTTGTTTTATTTTTAGACTGGTAGTTTAAAAAAAATAAACTAGAAAAATGTTTGGACACATAAGTTCGTATAAAAATAATAGTTATTAAAATCCATTTCATGATTTGGTATACGAATGAAAGAAAGGATAAAAAGGCTCCCGATGATTTCCGCTCCCTCTGGTTAAATGAGTGGCATTTTCTCTGGAAGTAATCAAATTCATGAAGCTCTTTTTAAAAAAAAATGAAAATGGCATTATATTGCTTAAATTATTTGAGAGGATTCCTAACATTTATTACAATTATTGAACTATAAATTTAACATTCTCAAGGAACCATTATCCGACAGTACCATAAATCTTTCTAACGTACGACGCCACTTTCATCGCCAAATTGTTTTTTCGAATAGAAATAAACGCAAGCGATTGAAAAGCATAAGGTAAGAAAAAAAACGTCTGATAATTAAGAAATGGAAAAGAATTTAAGGAAGGTTTGATTTTCGGAACATCGCAACATTATAATGTTTCAAGTTTGATTTGTCTACTTTTATTTGGTTTTGAAAATTTATTCATATTTACAAAGCTACGATAATGCGTACACACACACACACACACACAAATGTATTTAATCCCGTCGCAAAACGAGTCAGTTTAAATCTAGTAAATAAAGCAATGAAAAGCATTTCTATGAAATATATTAAAATATTTTTTAAATTATTAACGACAGACAAAAATTATGGAAATAAAATTAGACTGCTTATTTTATGTGTTTTATATCATGTAATAATGACTTTTATACAATTATACGCTTTAAAGTTATTAAATAAAAACATTTAGATTAATTTTCCTTTAAAAGTCTCAATTGAATTTTGAAAAAAAAATATTTAAATGAGCCCAAGAAGTGTGTTTACGAAACCAAATTTGATAAATATCGAGTGTTTTGAGCAATTATCTTGAATCACATGCGAGTAACAAACTGAGAGAAGTGCATCAACTTATAAGCATTTTGATGTTCTAAAAATACTTGTTAATATAAATGCAACGTTTATTGAAGTATATTGAAAGAAAATGAAGTATACTGGAACATTTGAAAAACATTGTGAGTAAACTGAATGAGGTCCTTTCAAATGATGTTACAGACCCGTAGACATATATTGTACGTGTTATTTAACATAGAACACTTTTCTTCCATCATATCATTTTTAATTATCATTTTTAATTTTTTTTTACAATCAATGAGGAATTTAAACAAAGTATTTTATGTTCGTACTTTTGAATCTGTAATGCATGGTCTGCCATCAAGTATGTTCTGATATTCCATAATTTCTGACCCTATTCCATTGATAACTTCTCGGCAAACAAAACAACAACACAACAGCAAACAGAAATCCTGTCACTTCAAATATGAGGTCAACGTCATCTGTGATAGCACCTACCACCCCAAAATGTCCAGCCCAACTGTAAGAATGGTTGCATTCCACATGTACTAATATGAAACATATTTAAGAAGTCAGCGGGAGTAGTCCTGCTAAAACACACTCTCCAATAGAGACATTATTCCCTCGCCCCCGCGAAAAAGTTTGGACCTTAAATAAGACAGAATGCCTCACAGGGCGTTGGGATGCAACAGTTATGTAATATTAATATTTGAGGTGAATTTAGCCTTTCTACTGTCTAACATGTGAATTTTGGCAGGTTTTTTTGGTGAATAATCTCTGACATGGGGTTAATAGTAACGGAAGATCAAATTTGTGGCGCGTTTCACCGAACCGATTGAAACCAAAATTTGATGCAGAGCTGCACTTCTATTCACAAAATCTCATACTGAATTTGGTAAATTTAAACCATTTTTGAGCTATCGCGTTTACGTGATTCTGAAAGTATAACCATCTGTACTTATCGGGATCATCCGTCTGGCTTAAAGCGTTTTTGAGTTATCTTTGTCGTAAACTTACAGACTAATAGATCGACATAATACCAGAAACGGGTTTTTCGAACTCGGAGAGGTCTGAAGAGTGGCGATTCGTCAACAACTCGAATTCGAATTTTTTTTTTTTTTTTTTTTGACGATTACAAGGCTTCCTATATACTTTGTATACGAAAAAATAAAAATGAAGTGAATAGAAGAGAACAACGATGTTTCTAAATATTCTGTATTTTTTTTTCTGTTGCCATTGACTTTGCAATACGAAACGTGTTTTATGAAAGTGTTTAAAAGCATATAAAAAAAGTCGCCAGCTCAACGACTAGCACAGACATTATTTGCATCGCGTATCATTAGCATTAGGCCATCTTTCTTGCATTAGGATTCTGGACACGCTGGTGGAAGGTACGTCCTGTCACAACCTTCGCGGTTGGGATTTTTCCTCCGATTCATCAAAACGATGCGACGCAATGAAAAAGGGTGAAAAAATTAATTTGGAAGTAGGTGCCTACTTTCCTTGCCTTCAGGCGCTACTACTGATTTCACAGTCCTTTGCATACGTTATTAATCTGAGATTTAGTGCGTCTTATTGTCTCGATTCTATAAATAAACATATGGAATTGATCGGAGAACGATCCAATTATAATCAAAATTATAATTTCCAACGTATGTGATTATATTATTGTACAATTTTTAAGGTACAATTTTTATGTTCAAAGGACTGACGTGCTTCTGAATGAAAATTTCTTATTTATTTATTTATTTACAGACATTATTTTTAGAATCGGCAAAACTTCAGATATCATAACTGTTGTCAAATTATTCATAAAAATTACTTACTCTTTATTTATTAACTAGCCGCCTTTGGCGACCAGCCGGTTCGCCAGTATTACCGCTCGCTACAATTTTCAATCAAATATTTTAAGTAACTGCTCTCTTAAAGTATTCTCAAACAAAACATTTTTAATTTTCAAATATTGATAGCCATACCAAACTTATACTGTTTAGATCGTTTTGTTCAATTTACTATATATATTTTGCTAATTTGTTGTCATTTCCGGCAAAACTTCAACGAATTTAAAATGTAAATGATGAAATTGCAATTAATATTAAGATATTTTTTAATAAAACCAAGCGTTTCATTTTATTTATCATCTTTATAGTTATTTATTAATTATTATTATTATTGAATGTGAGTATTGCAAACAGAACCGCTCGGTATTTAAGTCTTATGTGAAATACAAAATATTTTTCATAGTTTATGTAATATCTCAAACAATAATTCAACAAAAATTTCTGAGATTCAGTATAAAATTCAGTTTTTAGTTTTGCTTTCAAAAGGATTGAAATGAAATCAATAATAATATTTTGTTCCGGCCTATAAATATATTTCAAAAATTGTGAAGTCTAAATTTAATGCAGTAAGGTATCATATTCTGAGAAATATTCTGGACACACCAAATTTTAAATAAATGAATGAATGTTTCTATTTTCCACGATCAACTAAGACTTATTTATGAAGTTTTAAATGTTAAAAATTTAGAAAAACTAAACATTTTCATTTTCTTAGGCCAATTAATCTTCAGAAACCTGCGCGGTGATTGGCGTATTTTCTTTGAAGCGATCGATGGAAAATCTAAAATTATCCTTTTTTTATAGAATAGTGATATTCAAATCTTCATAAATCAGTCAGTTTAAGTGATTTGAAATTAACTCTTAAAAGTCAGTGATTTTGTTGATTGGAAATTAACTCTATGACCACCATAAAATCTGTGCTTTCTCTTGTGGTGTATGCATTCTCCTTAATATCCGCTCGAATAAAACATCACATACAAAAGTACCACATAGAACAAACACATCAAAAGAAAACATAACATTTCAATAGTTGCCAAAAACAAAAGAGAGAAAAATGCAATTGATAAGCAGACGATATTTAGAAAAGTACAGATATTTAGACTGGAAAATGAAATTATCTGAAATTAAAAACATGCGCAGACGATATTTACAAAAGTAAAAATATTCAAACCTGAAAAGGAAAATATATGAGTTATTCCATGAATAAATACCATAAGTTTGTTTACATCTTCATTATTTTATGAGTCGTTGAACATCAAAATGGGTCCGGGACTGAATAAACACCCTATATAGAGAGTGTAAAAGATCATAAAATAATTTTTCTTGAATTTATTTTTTAGAAAAAATAATATTTCATATTTGTTTCATTTCCTACAGACACGGGCCGAAAATTATAATTTTGAAGATTTCATTTCCAAAAAGAATTAATATATTTTCAGTTAGAGCTTTAATCAATGTGATGGCAACACTTTGAAAAAAGCTATTTTTTTTCTCCTGAATGCGAAACGTGCTTAATCCTCATTTTTATTTTTGGCGAAAAAAATTATTGAAAAACATAGTTAAAATATTTATTTAAAAATTCATTAAAAATAGAAATTTAATTTTAAGATTAAAACAGTAGTATCATTTAAAAGATAAATTTTTGATCTTTAACTTCATGTAAAAATCTTTTTTGTGCGGTAATATTTTCGGCAGTTATAGCAGAAACACGTCAACATTTCGCTTTATTTTTAAATAAATAAAATTCTAATTAAAATTTCTAAAAAATAACCCCCAGGTGCACATTCCCGGCCTCCAAGGTATACAAGTGTCAAATTTGGTAGCTGTAGGTCAAACGGTCTGGCCTGTAGAGCGCCAACACACACACACACACATTGAGCTTTATTATAAGTATAGATTATGTATTAAAACTGTTCAATATTACAAATAAATCTTTGCCGTTACTTTTAGTATGAAAATTGCCGTTTACTCGTGCTCTGCTTGCTTTCAGATCCAGCTTTTACTCATTCGAATTTTCGGTTAAATGGGATTTTCGTGTGGCTCCTGGCAATAAAAAAGATTTGAATACTTTATCAATAATCAATCTTCAAAGTACTGCTTTAGGGACAGCTATTCAAAATAACTTTCTTTATATAAATTAGCAATAATAAATCTTAATAATAATAAAAAAAAATCTTTTAAAAAAGAAAAAACAAATTAGTGCATGATGAATTGCGATTCCACGATAGAAGATGTCGGGGTAAAAACGAATGAAAAAATAGATTACATTTGCAATTAATAAGCAACATTTGTCTTATTTCTACAATTCATTCTTCAACATATTTTAATGCTTTATAATTCTCTGTCTTACTCATGGGATGTCGTATAGAAAATAATAGTCATGCTCAAAATAATTTTACCAAAACGAACAGTCATTTTTTTTAAAATAAATTATATAACGAATGCTTAAATTTTTCTAAATGTTCTTTTGCTAACATTAACTACGTGTGAAATAAGAAAACATTTGTATCATTCCCTACGATCGGTTAAATTCGTTGAAAAGGCACATTCATTATTCATAAAATTGGAGTGATTAGCGATACATAGAATTATCAATATTTTCTTAAACTCAGCATCTGACCGTAAATGAAGTGATCCCCTTTCGGAGCTCCTGAGTAGCGATGCGGGATGTCTCAGAGAAAGGGCATCGAGATCGTTTCTCTGGAAAACCGACTCGGTCCCACAGACTTTCAGCATTTCATAAAACACTAGGGCGATGAAAATTCGCATATATTTACCTGGCCTTACTGATGTATGGGTTTTTTTTTTTTAATTTTTTGAGCATCTGTTTTTTAAAAATAATTTGGAAAACCATGGAACGAATCTCCTAGTCTCAATCACTGCCTCTTTTAATTTTATATGCGATTTTACAATGCCTAAATATGACATAAATGATCGCTGAGGAGACCTTACGTACTGTACCGATCTCGACAATTTTTATTTCAAACTAATTGCCTTTGGCGAACAGCTGGTTTGCCGGGGATATTAGTTATCTTTCATTTCAGTTAAATATTTTAGATCTAATTTCATATCCATGTTACCGTGGAGTTGCCAAACATTCAAGGCAAGTATTAAAAAGACGATTTTTTAAATTTTGAAACGGTGTATTTTTTTTTTTGTAATTTTTAATTCATATTTATTTTTTGAAATTTATTTATTAAATATTAAATGTTATTATAGATTTTTTTAATTAATATTTTCGGACGTTAACAAATTCAGCTTCATTTTTAATTGATTAAAATTCTAAATAAAGTTTTAAAAAGTGCTTTGAAGTTTTTTGCAACTGTGCAGAGCGACACACATTCGTCACAGAGGTGAAAGCTCATAACATTTAGAATACCACCAGGGGTTGCTTGCTTCCACCGTCTTGCCTTCTCTACCTTGACAAACCCTAACCTCAATAAACGGACCGATTTCGGCAATTTCATTCAGCATTTCATTTCAAAACTTTGCTAACATTATTAATCATTTCAAATGCTCTATGTTTATTGTGCAAGTGGTATTGAAATCAGTGTTTTGATTTTGTGTAATAAGTTGTAGCAGATGGTTGGAATTACTAAATGAATGCTATTAAAATAGAGGACAATCAACTAGTCGCGGAAATCGATTAAATTATAAAACTTTATGCGATGTTCTAAATGACTGAAACCAGAATTTTTATTTTCTATCGTATCTCATTATATGCCCGTCTGGACATATAACTAAAATTTTAGCGTCCGCGTAGCTTTGCATTTTTATTAAAAATATCATTTTTGCTCACAATATTATGGCAGTAATTAATTACAAATGACTTTTTTAATATCGTGGAAAAAATAGTTTGGCAATAACCCTAAATTCAGTAAATAGAGTTTTTTTTTAAAAAAAATTAAAATACGTAACAATTGATTTCTTTAAATGAAAGATTTTCCGCCATAAAGATCAGAGTGAAAATAGGTACTAAGGCAGTTTTGATTAAATTTAAGGTTTCAGTTAAAATTTGCGAGAAAGTCTATCCGTATTGTGGATGCTATAAATTGATTGAAACATAAAATTATACTTCTTTCTTTTCTTAAAATTTAATTAATATTTCAACAATTCTTTAAATTCAAAAAGACATTTAATTGGAACACGCTCCCAAAAATTGAATTCGAATAGCCATTCTGACCAACAGTTTCTTTAACATTTCATGCAACAGGTCCTATTTCGATTCCCAAATCAGCTTCTAGGAGAAAATGAAGTTCTCTACCGAAAATAGGCAAAACAATCAGTCGCCTCTGTTGGTTGTGTATTCACTCAGCAGGTGGTTTGTGGTAGGAAGTACTTGACGAGGAAGTTTTGAAGCATGTTGATCGGACAAACAGTCGGCAATTGACGGAACAAACCGCAAGCACGCGACGCAAATGAATAATTACGGTATATGATTCCCATTTTAATGCAAAGAAAGCGCTTATTTGGCAGAAGAAAACTGGAATCAATTTAAGACAATAAAGATTGTTAAAGTGTATTTGTATGAGGAATCGCTTTCAGAGCAAAATTTATTTCATTTTCGGGCTGTAAGTGAACGGAGTTCTTATCACCCGGTTTTTACCTCATTGCTATCGCTAGAAGTGCCACATATTTTTTAATGTACGTAAAATTTCACTTTTAGTCGCTGACCGCTCCTTTTCATAAATTCATATTATTGTTATCAATGATTCTTCATTTATACTAATCAATAATTTTAAATGTTTTTTTTAAATTATTGTTGTTATTGCAGAAATTTTATTAATTATCTGCCAACGGATTATTTCATTTATATCAATTTGTTATACTTAAAACGCATTTAAATTCAAACGTAATTAATTCTATACGGAATATACTGTGCGACCTAGCCAGAGACTATACGAGAAACTTGATGGGATCGCCGAAGAGCAACCCCACTTAGCACGAAGGAACAAAGTACACTTGATGACATTGGACCCTTGCAAACAATAAAGAACCCTCTAGAGAAAACGCATATTGGTGCAGAAAAAGAATAGAGAAAAAAACATTATATTTACATTACATATTAAGTTATGAAACATTAAAAATGCACAAAATACATAGTAGGAGAGAGCTAAATACAAAAGATTTGACAAAATGTCCCTAATAGCAGGTTTAACAGGAATTTTGATGAGTTCTGAAACTTCAAGCGATATCCAATTTCCTGGCCATCTGTGTTCTCGCTATAGCGTGCAGGCTTTGATCACGTGATTTATAAATCCTTCTTCGGTGCCACACTGACAAGTCGAACTTAGTTCAAAGAAACAACTTTAAAACTCAGAAAATACACTACGGCCAGTGTATACATTCTATATGAAAAGTTTTTTAAGCAAAAAATGGAATAGTTTCGATTTAATTTTTTTTTCTTCCTATTCTGACTATTTCGAACTAGCTTCAGTCATGCAATAGATATTTAAAGCATGAAATCATATCTTGGAATATTAACAATCAATATTCTTTTCTTTTCTTGCATCAAAATTATGGTAAAAGGATAACGTCTTGAAAAAAGAAGTTCATAGTTTCACCATATACATTTTTAAACAACTCACTATGTCATTAATTTATATTATCAAAAGCTATCCATGAAAGATTGGCAATGTTTTCTTGGAAATTAGATAATTTCAAATTTGTACATGTCAATAGTTGACCATCGAATGACTACTTCGATCAGCTATTCACATAAATCGAAAGTTTTTGACCTACAAATGCATCCTTCCGGCACCATACATCAAGTCATTCATTTAAAACATTTTTTCAATGAATAGAAGCGGGATATATTTTTTCAAATAAACCGTACGATGATGAGAATGCAGTTTTCCGCATGCTTTTGACGATTCTTACTTCACACAGTTTATTGTATGAACTATGCTCCCCTCCCCCGTATTTTCATAACATTTTGCATGTATGCAAATATTTATTTGGTAACATAAATCTTTCGTCATATCCTCTGAAATCTGCTTTTAAATGATGCTCTGAAAATAATAGCGCTAATAATAATTTTCTTGCATTACTTTTCATATATTTCATTCAAGGTGACGCAATAAAAGCCAACGGCAGAAAATCAATCTCCCAGTGCACGTCACAACTCTCGTACTTGCTCATTATTTTATACATAATATCACTTCTGAACAGTCGACTCCTCTTCCAACGATCTTGCCGATTAGCCACTCACTGATGATAGCATGCTGCTTCAAAAAGGAAAGCATTTTTCAGCGCATTAAATATGCTTACTATGTCACCACTTTTATCGACAGTTCTTATTCTTATACGTCACTGTGGAAAATAGCTGTAGTTAGGTGGCTTTTAATGTGAATTTTGAGAAAAATAGTTATCTGTGCTATGCGCCTTCAATCTTCGATATGTGTGTACGAACCTCAAATATTATGATGAGATAAATAAGCTGGTTTTCGCTTCCTTGGAGAGCACAGCAAATTTTATAAAGTCATTTTATTTACCCGATACAGTTATAACTTTAGATTTAATAACCCTTTCTACATTTATTTTATACTTTTGATTGCTTTCCAAACTCCTTGCTTGAGAGCTAACGTACAAAAGAATCGAACGCAATCTTTTCGCTACATCTGTTCATGTACTTCCCGAACCGATCGCTTTGAAATACCGGTTTTGACGCAACAGCGAAGTGTCGGTACGAACTGTATTAAAATGTGTGATTAAAATGAAATGATTTGTGTTTTTTTTAGATCCATTAAAATAAAACAGTCCATGTAATAAAACTAAATACTACCTTCTAAATTGTTTATAATGCGTCAGAGATATTACCGAACCATTCCTTTGTAATTAACTTCCTTGATTGCCCGCATTCGAAATGCAGTACTGTAATTCTGATGGATTATCGAAAAGAACAAAAATCAAAATTATTTCCTTTCTCCTATCAAGGACTCTGCTACCTCCTTTTCCCGCTTTTTCTTTTTCTTAAGGGGTTGCTTTTTTTATAAAGACAAAATAAAAATTAACTAAATGAACGCCATTTGCTAATACAGTACACTCCGAGTGTCCAGCTTTATGTGCGGAAAGGTGGGCCGGATAATAAAAAAAGCCGGATAGGCCGGAGTTCTATGAGCTCATTTCTTTGCCCATCACTAGGAGAAGACAAAGTTGTTATATCAAAACGCACTGCTATAATACGTATTTTCTCACTTCTTATTGAGTACTAAGCCTCCGTTTATCTCAAGCCAAGTAGAATGTGAACGCTGCCTGTCGAATCTTAGAAGCAGTTGATGGTTTTTGCTGTTACACCAGAATCTCATCGCTGTATAACGTGTAATATCTCCTTTGAAGTCACTAGAACTTTTTTTCGATTATCTTCCACTTTAAAATCTGCACTTTGGTACGCTTTAAAAAAAAACGTTCATCATACCCCAAAAATAATTTACGAATACTGTAGGTACGTTATAATCGGCAACAATTGAAGTCCGGTACACACCGACGAAACAATGAACAGCGAGCAGAGCGCTGCTCTTTTCCTGTCACAACTTGTATTTTGCACACGACACGTAAGAGAAGCGTAGCTGACGCCCGCTTCCAATGCCTTGGCACTGTTGCCAATGCAAGCGCTTTGCCTTCCTTATTTAATTGCGGCAAAAAAAACAAAAAAAAACTCGGTCGGATAATCACTGGGTGTTCTGGAGTCTCCTGTCATGCCAACAGCTAATTCTATGAGCAGCATTTTACCTTCAAATGGAGTGAGACAACTCCTGCTGATCACAGTGATTTCGGAACGCAAACTCAAGTTTCTGCAAAACACAAGTCGAATCCATGTTGGACTTCATATTTAGTTTGGAGAAAAATCATAAAGAAGCCATCCCGGTCATTGTCTGCATGTTGAATAGTATCAATAAATTGAACGCGTATCACTCTACAAAGCAGACCGTTGAATCTACCAAATTTGACACGATGTTACTTCTTAGATAGCAGATATTTATTACTAAGAAAGGATTTTTCGAAATTTGAATTTTACATTTATTTAAAAATTAAAAGAAATGCTAATGTTAATGTTGAACCATCTTACTGCACAGAAATCATTTTTGCACTTTTTAAAAATTTAAACAATTAGGTTTTCAATAATAACAGTTTTATGTCCGTGCAATTTTTTTAAAAATTAGCTTTAAAAACAATCTTTTAATCCTGTCTTTTTCTCACGGAGTCGCATTGAAATAAAATATCAAGACAATGAAGATTCAAAGAACTGTCAGGCGACTGAGAAAAAATGAATATGAATTTTTCAATTTATTATTAGATAATGTATTACCTGACATGTTTTAAAAGAGTAAATATTAAAGTGAAAATATTTTCAATACTGGTAATTTTTCTGCAAATTGCATGCTGTGAAACTCCTTGTGAACATCATATAACGGCTAATGCAATCTTCTCAGCTAATTAAAACTAAGGAGCTCGTATCTTATTTCTTTTTGCTGGTAAAATGGCAATGAACTGAAAAGATATTAGCTCAGCAGCATTATCAAAGGTTTAATATTTACATTAAATTTTAGAAAAAATCATTTTTTTGAAATTTGCGATTTAACTTTTAAGGGGGGGAAAAAAACTAAAGCAATAGGATACAAGAATATTTTTAGGAAGTAAAAATTTGAGAATCCAGTAATTCTAAGGGAAACTTATTCAATGTGTTGCTAAAATTGAATTTATTTTTTTAAAATTTTGTCGTCATAATTAACACCGAAAATTCCAGTTCCATCTACTAAAGTTTTTAAAACGTAAAAATGAAGGTATATAATACTGGATAAATATTTAAAAAAAAAAAAAAAAGCAACGAAGAACTTCATTTTCTCATCAAAATGAATTATATAAAATTTTGATTGCATATTAAATATCTATTTACTTAAATTTTTCTTTTCTTAAGTCAAACTATAGTAAGTAAACTGTTATATTATTCACAACGTAAAAAAAAAATAGCAGATTCTTTATAAATTTTGAATATCTAAATTTAAAAAAAAATAAAAAACACTGCGTCGGCCGGGAGTCGAACCCGGGTCAACTGCTTGGAAGGCAGCTATGCTAACCGTTATACCACCGACGCTGCGCAAGACGTTCCCTTCAAATTGCTTTCATTGTATTGAAACTGGGTCACAGCTCCGAGGCATGACGCATTCGATCATCGACCTGCTGGAGGAGAAGAGTCATTTTACCTACGAGATGAGTCACTGAATGCTCAATCAATAAGCCTCTACGCACAACTTCTCCCTTCACAGCAAAACAGTCCTGGAGAATTCCACTTCAAGCGTTAAAGGCAGAGCGAAAGGAAAACTTGAAAGATTCAAGTATGAAAAAAATACAGTTTATTGTTTCTATACTGACAGCTCGATTATTGAAAGCAGCAATCTTGAACGCTGAGGCGCGCCTCAGACTGTAAAGGCCGAAAAATGGACAACAGTTGCTTTTGCTGATGAGCCAAGTTCAAAATGCAAGTCATCATTCAAAATGCGTTATTGATTTAAAACCTTTCATTGTGATATTAAAAATAAATAAATTTCACTGAGCTAGCGTCTGCTGAACATTACATATTAATTATCATGATAGATTCATAAGTGAATTTTCCTTCATGGTATTTTTTCACGGCCGAAACGGGGTCACGAATGGACAAGATGTAAGAATCGGCCGTTCAAAGCCAGCTAGCCACTGACCGACACAAAACACTACGCCCTTGCCAATCATTCCGATTGCTACAATTGCCCCCTGCTTTCACCGATTCCAGTCCAAAAAGCGCGGTTTGTTATTTTCTGATGGATTTACTTTCGATTTTGACGTGAAGTGATTGGCCTATGAGATACGATAGCTACACTGCTATGTTAGCTCTACAATTTCTCCCTCCCCTCCTTTGAGTCTCATATATTTACTAGAGGAAAGAAATGCAATAAAAAAAAGGGAAATGAAAAAAAATTTAAAATTTCTAGCCCGAAATACTGTAGCATGATAACGTTTTAGGCTTGATTAATCAGCCTTTATGCTGTTTTTTTTTTAATTTACTTTGAATCATTGCAATGATTGACGTGCGCTCAAAAAATGCATGCAATATCTCAAGTGCAGGTTCTTGATTAGTGTATACTCAAGTCAAGAAAGGTGACTAAGATAAGGAAAACAAAAAGAGCTGTTTTGAAAATCTATTAAAAGGGAAGAGAAAATGTTGTATTATAGAAGTAAAATTGCTATCGTTGGAAAGCTCATTTGTTTTTTAATCAAAGTGACTTTTCGATGACATGCTCCGAAGACCTAGAGGATGAAAAAAGTCTCTTCTTAATTGAAAATCTGATTAAAATGTTCGTAGTGAGCTTCTACATCCCAAAAAGACGTGCAAAATTGAGTGGCTCAAAATCTAACGGTCTACCACAGGATGGACATTAGTACGATAGCAACGTGTTAATTTGTTGATATTATTTGATAATTAATTGAGAAAATTATATTCATCAGATTTTCATTATTCATCTTTTAACGATGACTAAGATAAATAATAATCCCTCAGTTGAGATAAGTATAAGAATGTAGCAGGGAGGGGACGGGGGGATGTCTTAAAGGCAAACAGTGAATTTTGTATATTACTCTACCGAAATATTAAAATGAGCAATGTGTGATGTTGTGGTTCAGGAACGGGAAAGAAGACAAAAAATGAAATATGTATTCTTGATCAAAATTTACAAAACATAACAGTCCTAGTTTCGAAATTCTGGATTTCAGGAAGTAAAAGAATCAGGAATACAACCCTGTATTCCACCCATTGTGGTCTGGCATTCATTTTTTTCGTTGAATTCTTTTCCATTTAATTAGAATAATTTCAAATCGAATCATCTTTTTCTACTGGTTTTTTGTTCTTGTCCTTTATCAAATAAATCTCAATTTCTCTAAAATTCAATTCCAGAAGTTTAACCCGTTAATGGAAACTTAACACCCTATATGCACGAATGAGTTCCTAACGAAGATGCTAAATTTTCCAATAAAGTAAAATAGATGACAAATTTGTGCTAAATTATTGAGGAGCCCTTATATATAAATGCATTTGTGTAACAATCAGTATCATTAGTCATTTATTATTCATTTAAACTGCGGTCAATAATAATTGGCTTCAAAAGTTCAGTTATTATTAAAAATAATCGGTTATTATTAATATTAACTGAAGTTATCTACAGAAGAAAAGCCGAGCGAAGAGTTAAAAATATAAACATTTGGTTTGCGTCATTATCAAATGCGTTTTCAACTTGTGTCTTGCTGTTCAGCTACTCGAATAAGTTTTCTTTTTAAATTTAAATCCACTGATTTGATTGAATCAGCGAAGTATGAATAAAAATAAGCTATGCTATCGTAAACTTGACATTTATTTAAGCATTTTTATGCTGGATTGTAGCAAAGGTTAATGAACTGAGGGCTGTGATTTTTATTATTTTATATTTATCCTAATTCATTATCTTCTCATTTCACAGATCAGTATGAAGTTATTGCTTCAAATTTCTTTCAGTATTATTTTCATTTTGAATTTGACATTGCCATTTTTTTTCTATTAGCAGATCATTCATTGTTTCAATTCGATTTCAATTATTATTTTGATTTGAATGCTCGTGAATATTTCGGTTAGAAAAAATCCCGCTACATGGTAATAAAACTTTTAATATTACAATATATTTATATCTAAAGTGCACTTCGAATAATAATTTTTTTTAAATTCTTTCTTAAGCATTTTGCCAAAGGACGAGGAATTTTCTGCTAACACTTTCATTAGTTAACCTGTGACAATCAGATCTTAGATATTTTTACCAGAGTAACAGCCCATCTGGATGGTCTTCTAGTTATTAATAATAGCCAATTAATCATATTTACCGTAGCATACATATTAAATGAACGCGAATTCACTTTCTCTCTCTGTGTGTGTGAGTGAAGGATCATTTCATTTTGACCGCTATTTATCAAATTATTTCCTAACAACTTAAAAGCACCGGCACTTCTTAGTTGTGTGGGTTTCTTACGGTATACAGTAGCGGTCATTTTAACTACCTTAAGCCGGCGCCCAAACATTTATTTAGTTTCGCTTCAAGCGTCATTCTCGTAAGCGAGGAACCTCCGCTCTGAACTGCAAAAACGCTGCCGACTTGCTCTTTCGTTCTCTTCTTTCTTCATTTTCTCAGAGACGAACCTGGGCTGCATGTCTCTCCAATGGCCGTGGCTCGTATTCTCTGACAGTAATATCGATTTTCCAATCGAGCAATTTCTTTCGAAACTCTACAGCACAAAAACCGTGTATCTAATGTTATATAGATACTATATAGCTGTACTAGCTGTTGTATTCGCAGCTTCGCGTACGCCTATTCGTTGCATATATATGTAAAAGGAAGGAAAGCTATATTTGTAAATTGTACAATTTACATTCATACAAAAGAAATAGAATTGATAAAAAAAAATTGATAAAAGCGCCATATGCAATACGATACTGACATACAAGTGCAAAAAATTGAACGAAAAAGTTTTTAATAGGACAGAACGATGGTAAAAGAACGATGAAGAATTCCGGAAATGCGCTTATCCTTCCGCGTCTCACCCCTTAGTGAGGTAGAGTCGTCTCAGGAAACTGAAAAGAATAGTAACTATTTACAAAATTCACAAACATATAAGAACTGATAATAAAATGAAACCGTTTACAAAGACTTTCAATTTTAAAAAATGGAAGAAAAATTATTTGGAATAATAATATGCAGAAAGATAAACTGTATGAAGAAAACAGATGAATTCTGTATTCACTTGTTAACATGACTTAGTAGATGAGGATGCAGTTATAAAAACCAAATGGAAAATAATTTGGTGAATGGGAGCAAAGAAAAATTCTGTTTGATTGATATTTAATAATGCAAATGACTGTGAAGAAAGCGTGCTGCTTTTTTTCTTTTTTCCTCTTAGTCTTTATGAGTATGATACTTGATATTGAGAGCTAAGGAGGCAAGTATAGACCTCTTCACTGATAAATTTAATTATTCTACGGATGGAGGGGAAGTTGCTGGCGACTCTTTTCAACGATTCTTGTCCATGGCTTGGTGATGGATTTTTTTTTTTTTTTTTTCATATACCAAGAGATTGTGAGGAGGCATTCCGTAGCAAAATGAAGTGCCGTGCCAATCCCACCACAATTGCACTGATTACTCTCAAACAGATGGAACCCTTTGAGATAGGCAGGAATGAAACAAATTTCTACTTAACATGGAACGTAAGCTACCACACTTGGCTGAAGAAAATCCCCATCTCATGGCCGCAGTGCCTTTCCACGAAGACAAACGCCCCTGCCAAGCGGCATCGCAAGCACATTTATTCTTGATCCGTTCTTCCTCGAAGAGGTCACTTCCAGCGTTCCATTACAAGTGCTCGGTAGGCAGAAATGTTCCAGAATTGCGTAATTCCAGAACTGCAGTAGCGAAATGCCGTTAAAGACATTGTATGGATGCAAGACGATATTCTTTCATACGTCACCAAATGAGTGCAACAATTGCTGCAACAGCTCTTTGGTGATAGAGTGTATCTCTCTTAACTTTGCAGTTACCTGGTGTAACAAATAGAATTTACAAGAATATAAAAAACAGGATATTAACTT
>JAPMOR010005192.1:700452-718436 GCA_026543865.1 Argiope aurantia
TTGAATAAAGTAAATATCAAATACGTGAAATTAAACAAATAATAAATGTATTATCCAATTAATTATACGAAAAATATAAATAAATATCACGTGATCTTAACACCTGGTGACCGCGATTTCCCGACTTCACTCCAATGGCTTTCTGGTTTTAGGGTTATCTGAAATCTAAAATGCACTCATCAAATCCATAAGATTTGTCAAAATTGAAAGACGTCATAAAATAAGAATTTAAACAATTCCTTCTACGATATTGCGTTCGTCATAATTGTCAACACTCTCTTGCACATAATATTGACGTACTTCAAAACAACAAGATATATTTTTTATCAGGAAAGTGCAAACACCAGGCAAGAGATTTAAAAATAAATTCTTTAATGAGTTAAAATTTCAGCATCTTGCAGCATATACAGCACACACCATATCGGTGTAAATTCTTCATATTTAAAAGCATAAATATACAAGTTCAACAAAGCACCAACCAATTACAATTGATCCGGAAGTACACCGTACTTCCGGTTACAAAATAATCGAACCAGTAAGGTTACTCCTCTGTGACCGACCTATTTGATTTGAATATCCAAAACATAATGCGTTTTCGTCTGCTCAGTTGGATACGTTGGAAACTTGTCATTCCAATAAGTTTTTTCCCCCCATCTCTTCACTTGTACTGTTATTAGTTCCTTACAATGGTATTCATTGCAAATGTTTTACACCGAGGTCCTCGTCTTATTCGTATCTTTCCGAATTTTAGCATTTTAAATCCTGACAATCTCGAGCGCATATCTTCAAATAACAATATCTGAAGTTTCTTTGCGATTAATGAGAATATGGACTACTAGCGGCTCATATGTCCGGAAAGATTTTTATGACCACCCTGTATGTATAAATGTGTGTTTATGGAACAGATCTGATAGACAATAAGTAGATAATAATTTTAATATTTAATTCCTAATTGCGGATCTATACTGAAGGAAACCCTACAAAATCTGCAACATACTTTCACTCTCCTTTTATAAATAATAATTTCAGCTCAGCAGTTTCAAGTAACTAAAACAGAATAAAAGTTTAAAATAATTTTTCCCCTTTTTTTATTGTTTTTTCTCTAAAGTAAAAAGTTTCATTTCTGCTTGGAATCAAGAGCACCGCATAAATTTTGAATAAAGATTTTTCATTTGTGTTTTAGACAGATTTCTTTTAATCATTAAGTGTGTAAACAGACTTCTTTTAGCGAAATGAGTGCAAATGATATATTTGCGTGTGCGGTAAAGTAAGTTATTTATCATATAGTCCTTAAAATATAAATAAATTAACTTATTTTTACAACTTGAAATTGTTTTTTAATAATATATCTGAATACTGTACATTAGATAGATTACAATAATTTTGTACTTTCATTTAGAGTTATTTACATTATTCGTACAATGCTATGTAATTACACAAAAAATACAAAATTTATACAAAAAAAATCTAATGCAAATATATTGGAAATTTTTTTCCCTACTTGGTAATTCATGCCCGTTTTGAAAAAGCAAATCAGGCTTGACGGATATTCGTTCATTTTAGATATCTACCAAGATGACGAAAATGAATACCGACCAAATGTTCAGTGCATGGATCAGATACGATTCCAAATTTTAACAAATCTGGCTGCGTTAACTCTCATGACGACGGTTAAAGTAACAAAAAGGTTACGCCATCTGTTCCCCCCCCCCCCCCATGGCCATCGAGGGTGTTTACCTCATGTAAATGATTTCGAATCTTTTACTTTGAAACCATGTCATTTGTTAAATAGGAGAAAGTTTGTTGTGGATGGTTGCCATGACGAACTCTTCTAGGAAACTGAACTTTCCACTTTATTTTGAATGTGGCGAACAAAAAGTAAATTTCAAAGCAGCAAAAGTTAGCAAATTAGTACGAATGTATGTCGCAATTTTGGAAATTACAAAACAAAATTATGAAGCACAAGGAAAAGTAAACTGGATTCTAAAATAAATTTATTCCTGTGTGAAAATTATTAAAAAATGAAAAAAAAAAAAAAAACGTTGGAAACATGTCGAGTGATTTGAGAAAAATGCAGATAAATCTCTTTTATGATTTGTAAAGAATATGAGAGCCCCAATGAACTATTTTTTAAGTAGTTGGTGTTTTGCTTTGAACAAAAGCATTCACCGAAAGTGAGAAAAGCTCAATTAAAAATTGGAAAATTCTAGTGAAAGTTCATTTATCTAGTAGTTACAACAAAGTAAAAAACTGGAAGTTTTATATTTAAATAACAGCTTTAGTTTGGGAAATATTTTTATTTTTATAATCATATTTGGATGAAACAATTTATTGCAAAGCATTCCGAATTCCAAAAATTCCCGAAAACAAAATGGAGAGTCGAAGAAAATATATTACAATAGAAACAAAAATTCGAAAAAATAAATTGAAGTTTTTTCAAGTCTTGTCAAAATTAATTAAATTCAACAAACAACAAAATACAATTAACAGTACTGAGATATTAATATAAAAATTTTCTTTACTTAATATCAAACATAAAGTTCTTCCTATTTTATTCGAATTAATGCTAAACCTTATAAAACTAATTTTAGCCTATCTTAGCAATTTATAAGTTAATAAATTACTTGGATATATTTTCACCCACTGAACCAAAATCTACAACGCCATTTTTACATTCAGCTCACAAATTTCAAATGCTTTATTATTATCTCTCTCACTAGAATTTCATTTGTCAATGTTTGAATAAGAATTTTTAAATTTCTATAGACGTCCTTCTATATATGAGTTTCTGAAAGAATGCTTTTCCTAATTTCGTGAGGGCATTTGCGGCTGAAGAGAATGAGTAACCGCTTAATTCGCCGTTGAATTCGCTGACTGTCAACTGCACTTATAAAAAAATTCAGAACAGTTCTATGTTTAATCCTTTCGTATATCTTTTTAAAAGAATTCAACGAACGAAAATAACTGTATCTAGATAATATATAATCCCATGTTTCCAATGAGCATGAATTAAAATCATCTAAAAATATCAAAAAAAGTCCTTCCCACAAACAATTTTTACCTCCTTTTTTTCTCCCCGCAATTTCCCTGCATTCCGGCAATAACACTGATGCATGCAAATAGAAACAGCAAAAACGCTATTTTTAAGTCTAACGAGGATAATTTAAATACAAATAAACGGAGTAGTTTTGTACTCGACTTTTTATAGATAAGGCGATTCTGAGTGTCATCTTGAAGAAATACCGTCCATCCAATTTTGGTCCAAAATTGCATACAAAACGATAATTATAATGTAAAGATAGCGTACCGAATTTCTCTTTTCTAGTTTGTTACCTTTTTGAGTTATAAGTATTCCCTCATATATCCTACACACACACGTATCTATCTATATTGGTTGAAAATGTAGTAAATTTTGTAGCAAAACTATGTAGTAAATTTTGCTCCTTCATGATTGTTGAGTCAGCGTGTTCACATGCGTAAGGACAGATAACGAATCCATCCAAAATTTGATGGAAATCTTCATTTATATATATATAAAAAAAAATACTTTATTTGAGTCTTCTAGTTTCTTGCATTTTTAGAGCTATCTTATCTTCAGACAGATAGATATGATATCAAAAATATTTTCTTTCAGGTTCAGAGAGGATAAAAACATGGAATATCATCAAAATTTTCGACAACGAATTCGACAGTTAAAATTCTTTCTGCCTTTGTATTTCATATATGAGAAAAATTATTTTAAAGTTTTAAAATTACTCAGGATAACAAAAACACAGAGACGGGAATCATATGCGGGTCAGTTGTTTGGAACCGTTATAACCAGCTATATTAACCGTTATACAACCGGTGCTTCGAAGGCAATGACCACTGTTTCGATTTTGTGCATTTAGAGGACTTCACTGAACTCAGTCACGATAACCTGCAGACGAGACAACCGTGATCTTGGGTTTGATGTCATCTTCTACTGAGACATCAGTCCCCAGTGATGTTCAATAAAATCTAAAGCGAACTTACGTACTTTAAAGTGAAATTCTCTAACAAAATATTCTGCATTTAGTGAGTTCTCTGTTTCTAAGGAAATAATTACTTTTGTGTAGGTTTTTTTAACGGATTCTTCCATTCTAATAAAGGATCAATATCGTTGAATTGATTTTAGGTTTCTATCTTTGTCAAATATTTATTTGAGCATTTGTTACATTATATGTTTAGCTGACTCGTTTAGTTGAGCGAGAATACACGTTATTGTAAAACAAAGAAAATGCCTGTTCTTCTTATGTATTAACATAATAAAGAAAAATGCCTGCTCTTCTTATATATTAACATAATAAAGAAAAATGTGTGCTCTTCTTATATATTAACATATATAAGTCGAATGTTTTACCTTACATTTTAATAGCATAAAAAGGAAGAAAAACCAGTAACACAAATAGCTGCAATTTAAATATCTATAATTTATTTAGAAACCCTATAAGAAATTTATATTTATAACTAAACACATATTGTAATCCAATATTTATTATAAAGAACCGAAAACCCGGCATACGTATTAAGGTTTCGTTTGATAAAAAAAAACTCTAGAGTTGGACATAATCTTCTAGGGTCCCTCATCGGTGAACCAAGGTCGGTTTGCAGGTTGCATAACAGACACGTAATGCCGAAAGCTATGTCAATTGATATGCGATGTGTCGGAAATCTCTTAAGCATTTATCTAATTTTCTGCAGATTGTGAGGGCACTTCTTCTTCTTGGGGTGCACAATCATTGAAAAAGCTGCTGATTCACGAGAAACTCTTCCACATCCTCAACCAAGAGCCGCGGTGGCCAGGTGGTAAGGTCTCGGCTTCGGAACCGGAGGGTTTTAGGTTCGAGACCCGATTCCACCGAAGAACTGTCATGGAAGTGGTCCTGGTGATCTATTAAACCCATCGGGGCCAAACAATCTCCCTCTGGAGTGGTGTGGAAGTTTGGTGTGAGGGTGCCAGTTAAGGTGGCATCAGCTGACCGCGGTTCAAATTACGAGATCCGTCCTAAAATAGCCATAGTGTTGCTTTCAAATGGGGTATTAATATAACTAAACTAACCACTTTCTCAATCAAAAATGAGAACCACAACGAAAAAAAATAAAACTCTTTTAATTTATATTACTTGACAAATCCGGTATCGATCAGAATTTATGTACTTTCAACTATACTATTTTTTATGTAAAAAATGATTTTGTATAGATTATTATAATATACTCCATCCTTTTATTATACCACACCACTCGAGTGACTTCCTTTAAGTCTTCGTCACTTGTAATCGTTTGAAGAGTTGAACTGTGCCAGCCCTTCCTTTAAATTCCTTTAGACATTGATAATTAACTTCTTCAAACCGACAGAAATAGCTTCTAAAAGACATGAAACACAAATTTAAAAAAAATTATGGTAGAGTAAATCAGAATTTTCAAAGCTATTTTCTGAATTTTCAGAAAATGCCATGTTTGTTAAAGGTTTAAAGAATTAATAAAAATTAAGGAGAAAATTGTACAGAAAAAATTCAATATCACTGAAAAAGTAAAAATGGTGAATTTCAAAATGATATTATTATTATTATTGTAAAATAATTTACTCCAAAGTGATTGTAGGATGATTGCAAAAATTCATTTAATTTCTAATTAATTGAATATTTAATTAACTCTTTTTTTAAAAAAAAGTGACAATATTCTTTCTTTTGTTGTAAGGAATAAATGTGCAAAAGCAGTTTAGAGGGAAATATGGAATCTATATATATATAGCCACAATGAATTTTATTTATATTAAAATCATCTGTAAATCTCATAATAATTACTGCCATTCAAAGTATAGCTTTCCTTTATCCATAATTTTCAAAATAATTTCTTGACTAATATAGCTTAAATCTTTATTCTTATAAAAATCTCCTTCTTTTCGAAGGAGAAAAAAAAATAAAATGGAAGCCTTTTTTTTCCCATTCAAACTTTTCGTGGGAAAAAAAAGTAAACATTTTAAATATTTAAAGCAGTGTGTAATAAAGAAAATCAATGCGAATCGGAGAAATCTCATTCTGCTGTCTTAAAGTTTCATACTTTCTTAAAAACCATCGTTATCCTCGGTACTTCTGTGACAAAAGACCCTGTTATCAGTGATTTTTTATGAAAAATAAAGATTTAAAAATAGAAAAAAGATAAAAATGAAGAACTTCAGCTTCAGTTTAATAAAAAGGAAAATCGAAACACTACTCCGAATTCTTTACAATATCGTTATCGTTTTTATAGTTTTTTTTGTGGGAAGGGGGGTAATTTACCAATAGCTATTTCGCATACATACATATGTACGTATGTATAATAATACTTGTACGGAGTCTGAGGAGCTCTGTAGATGCTGTTTTTCCTCGTTCTCAGAGCCTCGGCAATGGAACATTTCATGCACTTTTATAAAAGGTTTTCTTTCCTGCGCGATTGCACCATCTGACTGCCCTTCACTTTTCTTAACTTCTGAGAAGTGAACTTTCAAACCGTCCGTGTCTGAAGATTTCAATTTTGCTGTCCACATCATATGCTTTCGGTTCGCATTCTGAGAGACCGCGCTTACCAGAAAGCTTCATCTTACAGTTATTTTCAGCAAATATTTTTTCTTTTATCTTCACAAAGTTTCAAAAGCATTAATTTTTTTAAAAAATTACGAAAGGTTTTTTTTAAATACGTGATAATAGTTACGTGACAAACATACAGCGCATGTCATCTGATACTTAACGTTTTACAAGAAATTTATTGCCTTACAATAGAATTGCCAAGCTTTTTTCCGTCTTGTAGGATAAGAAAAGTATCGAAAATTAAAATAGAGCGGTACGTTTGATAAGAATCACAACGCATGCAAGGTTGATTAAAAACGACGTATTTCAAACACACTCCATTAAACCCCGATTTGAAAGGTATCTCCGAAATGAAGGTTCTTCTCCAAATACCACAGAAAAAGTTCTTTTTGAAAAACTCTTTAAAATCATTGAATAATTTAAAATTGCATAGCCATTTTATTTCCAGAAAAGAAATAAAACTATGTCATTTTGAGAAAAAAAAACTCGAAATGTTTCTATTTCTTAATATTACAATTATAATTTTATTTTATAAAAAAAAAGCTTTCTAATCTCAATGTGTTTATTTAATTACAAAATACTATTTTTTAATTTATAAAATTTTCTAAATTTATCATATCTCTTCATTATTTAGTATAAAAAGAAGTAATTAGATCATAATGACAGTGACATCTATTGTTCCATTATTTCCATAGATTTGAAGCAATGACATTTAAAAAATTGGTAAACAGTTTTTATTTTATAACAGCCTAATCATTTCATTGCCATGAAAATATAACAGTTAAATTTTTCAATACAATTGTAAAATTAAAAGAGTTTGAAAAAAGTAATTATGCTCAGAATTTTTTTTACACACAACAAATTTTCAGTAACATATTTGAAAATAGTACTAAATGCAAATTTAAAGTAAAATAAACATTAGAGTATATTGGAAATGAAAAAGCAGATACACTAGCTAAAGAAAGCCCAGAAATATCTTACCATGATTCCAAAATCCAACTGAGAAATGAAACTAAAAAGACTCACAAATAAGGATTGGCAGGAGAGATGGTATAAGCCCTTCAAGGGGCGAACAGCCCATCGACATTTTAAAGACGTTTCGGTTAGCCGGATGGAGGGGGATTTTTATCCTAACCACTGTACATGGTGTATTTTCTGTACATCAAAGTCATTTCCTTGACAAAAATTCGACTTGTCAGTGTGGCACCGAAGAAGGATCTATAAATCATATGATCAAATCCCGTGCACTATGGTGAGAACACAGACTCAGATGGCCAAGAAATGGGATGTCTCTCGAAGAACTCATCAAAATTCCAGCCATTAAATCTTCTATTAGGGACATTTTGCCAAAACTCTTGTCTTTAGTTTTCTCCTAATGTTAAAAATTAACATACATTTAATGTATTTTATGCATTTTTTGATGTTTCACAATTTAATATGTAATGTAAAATGTAACTTTTTTTTTTCCTTTTCTTTTTCTGTACCAATATGCGTTTTCTTTAGAGGGTTCTTTATTATTTGCAAGGGCCTAATGTCCAAGTGTAGTTTGTTCTTTCGTACTAGGTGGGGTTGCTCTTCGGCGCCCTAGCAACTTTCCCGCATGGCCTCTGGCTAAGTGGGAGTATTGCTTGCAAAACAGCTTCATTCAATGCATGTTAATTACTAACAAAAATAATTAAAATATTTAAATACACTGATGAACATAGAAATTATAGAATGTGTTTGTTACTAATCAATATATAGTTACGCATTTTAGATGTATGTGACATATTATTTTAAAATGCAATAGCTGACAAACTGAAATGCACAAGTATGCACGTGTGGTACTTTCAGACGGTCTCCGAGAATAGCAACTCCAAATAAAATGAATGTGACATAAAGGGATTCCTTTCTAAAAATCATGCTTAAATGGAGTTCACCCTGTTCACTTAGTTTCCATCCGTAAAGGGAAATGAAATGACATTGAACAATGAAGCTTTCAAACGACCTTCCTGTTGGCAGGGTCTCTAACTGGAAACATCGCCTCTTCTTCAGTCTGTCACTTGTTTGGTGAGAAATAGAAGGAACCAGGTAAAAATAAAAGATATTTTAACTAGATACAAATTTTAATTATTAAAGCTAAAATTTAAAGTACGCGTTTTGATAATAAAGAATGAATTAAAAAAAAGGGCTACAATCATGGAGAGGGGAGAAACTAATATTGATTTAATAAAATGGGCCCTGGGAAGTTCACATTTGAGAATGGCTGTTCTCCTGTTCTCAATAGCTAGTCCTAGACTGATATTATGATATCAGAGGATTTTTTAGAAAGCTTCATTTCGCTGTCATTCTCACTGAGTATTTATTTCCCTTATTTTTGGAAGGCTTTTAGAGCAATCTCATTTGTTCCTGATAAACTCTCTGGAATTTTCACTTCAAGGCGAATCTCTCCTTCAGAGTGTTCCATTCTTTTGTGATAGGTTATGATTAACATTTTTTACTCATCCTACATGTGTGGTTCATCCATGTAATGATGCTTCTGAAAATCGAGACTTTTCTTTACTATAAGCAATTCATATTTTCGTGATATGATATAACAAATATGTTTTTCTACTTTTTTTTTCAAAATAACCTCAGATTTTTCTCTTCCAGATATGATCTCTAAACCATAACCACGAAAGACTACTCCGACCCGCCTTAAAGTATTTGGATAAATTCTGAAGACCAGTCATCGCAACGGTATTAACGCATGGCATGAGAACCATGGATGAGAGCTATGGACCATCACTGGTCACTGTCATTTGAATTTTGAATTTTACGGCACAAGAGCCATATCTGACTCACTTATGTCTTGAGAGGCAGAGTGACAAAAACTGTCACGTATCATTCCACAAGAGCGAGGAGTACTTTAGATTGAACATTGCCTTTGAAGCTTTTTTTTCCTTCGCCGAACAAATTGTTCTTAAAGCAGTTCAATGGATATTTGTAACCAAAAAAACTATTCGCAGGTGGTAAAAACTATAAATAACATAAGAGATCTCTACCGATTTCTGTCCTGTATCTTTTCATTTTTTTCCCTCCTTTCAAATTACAGAACATTGTACAAAAAAAAAAAAATGCCATGCAAAACTATCCAACTCAGCTCTACTATCACATTTCCTTCGGTAATCCTAAACTAAACTAACAGAGGTAAAATTCGGCTTACAATTAATCATAAAGGAATCTCAATTACCTTCCTAATTCAATCTTATCTTTCTTTGATTCTTTAATGTACATAGATCAACGTTTTAGGTAAAGGTAAAACAGAAAAAAAAAATTACTGAAGTGACGAGCCGAATTTACAATTTAATACGTAGAACGAAATGCACATGAAAATGTAAACATATTTAAAACACTGCAGTGAAAGCAATGGAACATTTTGGGAAATAAAAATGTCAGTTTCACCCGGGGGGAGGGGAGAAGATCAATGCATAAAGGAATCAATTCTTCACCAAAAAAGAGAGAGATCTAATGGAAATATCTCTTCGAATGACGCGATCTCCCTTTTACAAATTCTTAATAAAAGCTTAAGAATTTGTAAAAGGGAAAAAAAGAATCACACTACTAAAGAAAAGAAAAGGAAATCTCAAATACTGATGGAGAATAATAAAAGAAGGGTCTTACGGCGATGATCCTATGAATTCCATATCAGAATTTGCTTTCTACACTTACATTAACATGAACTGGCTACATCAACTTTCACTCAGTATAAGACCAGTTATTGTTCCGGCCATTTCTCCGCTTCAAAATAACAGAAGACGTGCAATCAAAATTAAAATATTTATTACAAAAAGAAGGATACATTTCGAGATTAGCAAAAAATAGGCACAAGCGCGAAGTGCGTGGGAAATGACTTCCTGTTGTTGCTCGCGTCAGCGAAAGAACGTCCTGAGCACTGACGCCAGATTAATGAAACCTGTTGAATATTGCGAAGTGAAGAGATGTTTCATACTCACTCACTCTGGTGGCTTCTGTTGAAAATTCAAGACCATTCGGGCTGACAAAACTAGAGAAGTCGATACAGGCCGATTCTGTTCATTTTGAGGATCTCCATTTACGAGGAAACATCAAATAAAATGTATACTTTTGATGTTACCCTGATCATATATTTAATGCCGTATTTAATATGAAGTACGTTTAAAAAACTGTTTAGCTTGTTTTGTGATGCGAGAAAAAGGCTGGATACATTCAGATATTTCTATAAACGCATACATAATCTGCTTTCAAAACGACTGAAATAAGCTTCTGTTACATAATTGTAAGTAGCTGTAAAAAGGTGTTTCAATATACGCTAACTGTTCTTTCCATACAGTTTCAAATGTCCAATGTTTTTTTGTATAATCTTGCTAGTAAAACACTTTACCGTGAATATGTGACTACGTGCATTGAGATATTTTTTATCTGAATGAGAATCTTTGCGAAGATGTATATTGAAATAAAACTTGAAGCCAAAATAAAATTTGACAGGCACGTAGCGACAATACTGACGATTTTCTTATCATGTGGGAACATGATATTATTTTGGTCAGTACGTTTTGAAGCTCGCGTAGGCAATGAATAATTGAAGCTCGAATTCGCGTAGGCAATGAATAAAACATAAATGGCAATTTTCACCTTCATCTGCTTCACCTGCTTTTACCAGTATTGCATTATTATTATGTGTGCTTCTTTGAAAGCAGATGCGTTTCTGAAAGGTTGACCTGCTGTTAGAGATATGGGGTTTTCACCGTAGTAATTCTACGAGACTATAGAAGATCCCCCATGGAGTCATCTACTGCGCATGTGCAGATGATTTTCATTATATCTCATAAACTACATATGTTAGAGACATGGGGTTTTCACTTAGAAGTACCCCCGGGGGTCCTCTAAGCTTCCTCCCCTAATTTTGAATCCATTCGCATGCGCAGTACGGTTTTTGCTTAATATTGGTCGAATCAACGTCGGATCGATGCCGTTAAGTTCCTATGGGTCTCGGGATATCGATGGAATGAACTTCCGGTCAGACCGGAAGTTGTTATATCTCGGCTTCTATGAAACGTAGAGAAGAGTGCGACCAGTCTAAACACTCATCTCGATGAATAGAGTCGAATAACATTTTTACCGAAACTCGTGTCTCTATAGGGTACGAGATCGGGTCTCGAAATTTACAAATTCGAGTTACATTGCATTTGCTCATATCGTTGGATAGTACTCGTCAAAATGCAAATACGAGTTTTACGTTGCTACTGCTAGTAATTTCGCGAGATACGGGCCCTCAAAGTTGCAAAAGTTTGAATTTTCGAGAAAGGTTTTCGACCTCGTTTTTGAAAAAACTCTCTTTATGACTGGCATCGATACACTCTACTCGATTTCCTCTACCGAACGATACCACATTAACGTCACTTACGTTATTAGGAACCAAGAAACGAAAACAGAACAGAAAAAGAACATGACGTTGTTTTGGTTAGGGGGGTTTGAAGCTCAAAATCGCGTAGGCAATGAATAAATCATAAATGGAGCGTCTTAAGCTTTCTTCCAATGAAGCCTTATAAAGAAAAAAAGAAACGGAACGAAAGAGCAAACAGCGGTCGGAACAAAACCTTCAATGAACAAAAACGAATGACGAAAATTTAAAATTAGAAGCTGATCGAATAAAAAATGAACGTAAAAAGAGCTTTACAACGGGAACGAAGAAAGCGTAAACGTATGCAGCGTGTTGCAGATTTTCAATCGCAACACTCCACTTCAAACACAGAACGTGTCCATTTGGATTCTGAATCACAACCGTCAACGTTCAACGCAAAGCGTCTCCGTTTCGATTCTGTGTTTCAAATATCGCTTTCTAGTTCTAAGAAATTCATCGAAAAAAATGTTCTCATATGATAACTTGAAATTTGCGATAGCAGATTTCAATTTTTTTTAATATTAAATTTGTTGACAAGAATGATTTAGAATTTCTTTTGTAATTTCATTGCCTTGGTCTACAACTTAAGTTTTTACAGTTTCAAAAAAATGGTAATGAGCGTCAGATTTAGATAAAATAGAAGACAACGGGCGAATGAATTAGAACATATACTGGCAGCTAACAATATATATATATATATATAAAACTACTATTTTTATTGCTTTGTATATTCAGACTCGTTCTATAGATAATTTGAGTACTTATATTAGACTGGTACTTTTAACGCGCACTTTCGATTTCCTCTCTGGTTGCATGGGTTGATCGCATCGCCAAAGGAGGATTTCTTGCACATAATCACTTCCTCTAAAAAAATGAACTCTGTGGAGCACATTCCAAATAATGTTTCGTCTCTTCTGAAAACGCCGCATAATCTTTTTTTATCTCAAAAGGCACCGCTTATATTTATTTATGTAAATATTCAGACCATGCGAATCTTATTTTATTTTCATTCAAATTTATCCCTATGAATAAGGATTTATATATTAAATTCTTTATCCTACTAAAATAGGTTCAATAGCAAAGCAAAAAAAAAAAAAAATATTTCTTGGAAAAAGTTTAATAGAATTTTATTACTAATAAAAATGTATTACAATCACATAATACCAAACTTGAAAAATTCAACAGAAGTTTTATTTCCCCTTTACAATAAATTAGTAAAAGAATTATACATTGAAGAAAAGGCTCAAAGCACATGAAGTAATTTTGTTTTCCAATAAATCTATAAATCCAATAAGCTATTATTAAAAAAGAGTTTTTTCGAAAAATTTGAAACGCAACTTATCCTTACCCTTGTCCAAATTTAAATCAAAAAATCATTTTAAATCAAATTATTGGTATCTGCCAACAGAACAACAAAAAGTCAATCCGCCGGCGAGATGACATATTATCAGAGCCAGGTCAAGAGAAGTGAGAGCATAAGGCACCATATTTCTAAAGATTCCACACTGCTGACTCATTTTGCGGAGGGAAAGTGTTTTCTTTTTAATCCGAATATATATTATCACGCGCTCGCGGTGACGTAGTGGTAAAGTCCCGGCTTCGGAACAGGAGGATCTCAGGCTAGCCAAATCCGTCGGGGATAAACGCCCTCTCACTGCTGTGGTGTGGAAGTTTCGTGAGGGGGTGCCATCTCTCGTCGTCACCTGACCACGATTCAAAATTACTGAGCTCCATCCCAAAACAACCCTAGTGTTGCTTTAAAAAAACTAGACGTTAATGTAAGTAAATTAAACTCAACTCGAATATTACCACATAATTTGGTTGCATCTCACATCCACTTATCCAATACGTTTTGAATCTCATCGTAAATGGTGGATCGTCAGTTGAGAAACGAGTTATATTGCAAAAATTATTTCACTTGTGAATACAATCTTCTTCTTCTTGTGTACAGCCGACCACCCCGCCACCGCCGAGCGAGGCAGTATCAACAGAATTAGTTGTGGCCTCAGTGAGGAATTCTTCTCCGAACTGTCATCCTCCTTTAGGCGATTGGCCCTAAGTCACAGGTAGTCAATAAGAGAATACAATCAAAATGCATTACCGAAACCACCTTTTTTTCTAAATAACCCACATTTTTTCATTGTAATTATCCATATTGCATTTTAAACAAGCAAGTCTCCCTAAGACTTTCTCACAAATTTTCAGTAAGGATCTTATCCCCTCCCCATCCGTAAAATGATGGAAGTCATGTAAGTCCATAGTTTACATGGCATTGGCAAACAATAGTTACTAAAGATAGATCTCTGTCGGAAATCTAGCATTATTACCGAATTTATCATGCGAATATACACGCCTTTTTTTATGGTTTTTTTTTCGAAATCGAAATTTTATACGGGACTACAATTTTTTCACAAGATCGCTTACAATCATGCTAAAGTACAGATAAACAGACGGTCAACCATTAAATGGATTTAATTAAAAATTTTATAAATGTCTACATTTTATAGGCTAAACTTATGTATCATTTTCTTTAGGTGTTATAGTTTTCAAAATTCTCTTGGACTCGAACAAACAGGCTTCCTCTGAATGAATTTCCATCTGAATTTGATAGAAATCGATAAGTTTGATTATGTCAGTATATCAAATTTCATTATTGTTGAAATCACAGACAGATGGATGGATGGACAGACAGACACACATAATGCCCCCCCCTCCCTCCCAAAAAAAGAAAGGTTTTCAGGTTTTTGGAATAAAGGTCAGGTTACGAGTTCATTTCTCGATTCTCGAGAATTTTTTTAACGATTCCATTAGTTTCTCTATACTGGAAAGTAAAAATTACCGATGTATTTTTTTTTGTAAGAGTCTTCTTTCAAAAGAAATGTATGTTCGTGGCAATGCGAAAGTGAAATCAAAACCAAATTATAACTTACGAGGAATGGCGAAAAAGAAATCAAAAGACTGAAGATAGCTTTGCTTGGGTATGGGGAAAAAAAGTGGAACATCACACAGCTGTCAGTGCGCAAGCATGGCCTGCGTCCAGAGCAGCCTAGACATCGAATTTTGATGTCTTCTGGAGTTATTTTCCGAGCAGCCTTATTGCAGCAGTATATTTCCTACTTATTGATTAGCTTTCTTCCTTTATTTTCATCATCCCCCCACCCCCTCCATTTTCGTTACACATCAAACTCTAAATGCTGAAAAATACCCAATGAGATTTAAAAATCAAAAAGTTTTCAGAATTATTTCACGCGGTAACGCAATTCTGCAGAACTAATAAACGATTCAATATGCCTACAGAAAGCGGAGGCATCCCCACAGCTCCACATAATCGAATTTATTATTATTTGTTTTAGAAATCTGACACGTATAGATAGGTATGAAGATACATTTCTCTGGGAAAGAAACAGGCGACGAGTTAAGTAAAAAATCGCATCGTTTTCTTCATGTTTAAGGAAAGAGTCAATTACAGGGATTTCTTTGTTAAATCCATAACCAGTGAACGAACGTTCAACAGACTCAACAAATAGAAAATAACAGAGAGAGTGATTATATAATTTTGAAAGGGAACGTTTCCTAAATTTAGCTGAGATTGTATTTGTTTTAGATGTGCATAGACTCAGAAAAGCTTAGATACCGATTCAAAGATAGCACTCAATTCAAATGTTAAACAGAAAGAGGAATTCACATGATTGCAAAATAATTTTAATAATGCTGATTGAATATATTATATGTATTAGTTCAAATTATACTCTCTCTGAAAGCGAGTGTTTTCAATAACTCTAACTCAGACTTCACTTCTGAAATTGTTCTGACTTTTAATTTTCCGCACTAAGTCTAAAACGCGCTAAAAAGACAAAAAAAAAAAAAAAAAAAAAAAAAAGAGAGAGAGAGAGAGAGAGAGAGAGAGAAAAAAAAATCCTTCTGCGAAATTCTTGTCTGAAACCATATAAGTTTCCATGGAGACTCCTTCCTTTTTTCTGTAATCTCATTCGGAAGGCTTTTAATCATGGCTCTCACAAAAAAATTTCAATCCATGTTAAAAATGAACCAATAAAAGTGTCATATTCTGTAATCCACGTCTGTTTTCCATTTTATTTATATATTAGTCGACTTTTAAGACCAATTTGTTTACCGGATTAATAATCTCTAAAATTTTCAATTAAATATTTTATGTAACTTAATCTTTAGATAGCTTCCTCAGTAAAATAAGTTTTAAGCCTCAAATTTTGATAGTCGTATAACTCACTATAAAATGAGTCGCATAACTCATTTTGATAGTCATATAACTCATTAAATATTACTTCATTCTCTTCGATGAATTATGAATCTAATCATTAGTCAGCTGCCTACCATCTGAACTTTAAATTAAAGTGGAAATAATTAATTTTCAATTAATGCAGAAACATTTTTTGCTGAAACCAAGCATGTTTTTTCTTTAACTTAACTACAAAAAACACAATCATTCAGCATTGAAGTTTTATTTGCCCTACAATATAATTTTCATAATTTATGCGATATTTCAAACTTATTCAATTAAAAAATTATCTAATTCATCATAAATTTATTTTTCATTTTATTTTCAAAAGGATTTAAATGTCAGCAATAATAATATTTTATTTTGTTCCGATTAATAAATATACTTCAAAAAATTATGAAATCTAAATTTTATACAGTCCTTTTATCCTAAAAATCATATTCTGCAAAATATTTTTATATTTCAACTTTTAAATAAAAAAGATGAATTAATTAATTAAAACTTCTATCTTCTGGAATCAAATCTGACCGAATTATGAAGTTTTGAACGTTACAGTCAGTTTTAGAACAATCAACATTTTCATAATCTAAGGCCAATCAGCATTGTGAAAACTCCGAGAGCTAATTGGTATATCGTCTTTGAAACAGTAGATGGAGTGGTTTAAAATAGCTCTTTTTATAATATAATAATACTCAAATGTTAATAGCTCACTCACTTTTAGTTGCAATAAAATATATCGTTATTTTTATTTAAAACTGTTCACCTTTAACGACCAGCTGGTTCGCTGGGAATATTGATAATATTTAATGTTTATTAAATCGTGTAGATATAACCTCATGTCCTGATTCCATCCAAAATTTTAAAGCCGTGCAATTTTAATTGTCTCATACATATTCTCAGTTTACTGTATATATAAGACTTTCTAATGAAGACCAGTCCAATAATGCTTTAAATATCCGTTTCATCGTTCTAAAGCTTACGATATTATCACTTCATTTTTTATATGTCTCATAAACTATCTAGATATTAAACAGAAGCAATTTTCTTTAGTTTCCCACAATGGACAATCACAAAATAGTAACTCCGACCCGCTGGAAGGTAAACGGAAATACTTGAATGACCGGATAGCCGCGATAGCAACACAGGCGGAAACTGTGGTTGAGTCCTAAAGGCCATCACCAGGCCACGATACAATCCTTCCGTAAGGCAGTATGTCCCATCATCGATGGGAGGAGCCAGCCCCCCAACTTTTCGTGTACCCACAAGAGTAGCGAGAACCAACGATCATACCAAAAGGTGCGATCTCTGGGACTCCACAATGGCCAAAAAAAATCGCGCTATCAGATAATTGAGGAAGCAATGAAAACAGTTTGAACTTCAGGGCAATAATGTAATCTAGTGCAGGAAATTAGGCACAAAAATATTTTTAAGAAATTGCCAAAATTCGGCAAAAATTCCCACGATTATTAAAATTGTATCATTATAAAGACAGTTTTTTAATATTTTAAAACAGTTTAAAATTTATTTCCGTGCAGTAACATTTTCAGAAGTCATCGCGAAGAAACGCCGAAATTTCGCTTAATTTTTAATAAATTAAAATTCTTATCAAAATTTTTAAAATATCTCTCCGAAGTTCATATTTCTGACCTCCAAGATATACATCATATGCCTAATTTGGTAGATGTAGGTCAAATGGTCTGGCCTACACACACATATATCATTATTATATATATATATATAT
>JAPMOR010005192.1:718836-733901 GCA_026543865.1 Argiope aurantia
ATAAACTTTTCGATGCTGATCGGATACCGGAGAAGTGATAACCGGGCTTGACGACAAACTTGGGGACCATTTGGAGACTTGGAGACGAATTTAGCGACTTTGGTGACAAAATAGCTAAGACTGGAAAATTTCCAATATTTTGATGATAAAGCCAATAGGAACCGAGATATGCCTGATTATTCCAGAACCTTCTCTGCCTAGTTCCGTTAACTATTAAATGTTGGCAGTCTCAAGCCGAAGACACTCGTGTACAGAATCGGGGAGAGAATCAACAGCGAATATTTGGATCAGTCCTGCGAAGGGCAAGTATTGCATGGAGCTCTGGAGATTGCTGAATTGAGCAATGTGCCGAGTCCTGGTGTTTATTGTAGAAGCAGCATTGAGACGTGTGAGGAATAGTGTAGTAGTGAGTCGGCAGTTGGATGCAGCTAAAGCGAGGGGAGAGTAGAAAATTGCAGACGTTTGGTGAAACCGTAGAATGGATCTACGAAGATTCTCTCCTCTTGCTGAATTCTGTCTGGCGGCTTTGTTTGTTGTGATTGTTATTACTACCGATTACTACTTGTGGCTTACTGTTTTTTGAAGTGGGCTGCTGTGTATTGCTGTGTTCGTCTGGGCTGTATATTTGTTGTCTGCGTATTAGCTTTTTCGTGTTTAGTAAAAGTCGTCGCTCATTACTGAGGCTTACTAACTGTTTTTACACTCACTGCAAGCGAATCCGGTGACTTTACGGACTTAGTGGAATTGAAGTTTCGTAACAATATATATGAAAAGCGACTTTGAAAGAGACATTAGTATCTAATGAAACTAAAATTTGCTCTTCAAGGTTACCTATTGTATAAATCAACATATTTATTTCAAAATAGCTTAAATGAATTTTGTCCTTAAAATTATATCTGCCATTATAGCCACTTATTTCTCAAAATCGAAAATAATAATATTTGAATTCTATCTGTGTTCGAAAACGATATAGCTTCTTAACAATTTTGTCAATTAGATTTCAATCAGCCCCAGATTACTAAATTGAAATAGATATAATACATGTAAGAAAATGAAACACATAATTTGATTTTTTTCCAGTTATTTTTTATACGTTACATATTTGTTATTTGATCAATCAATAATTTTTGTGTGATTGAACTTGAAATAAATAATTCTTTTATAATTTTATCAAAATAATTATTCCTTTATCATGTTGATATATACCTTAATCCTAACTACTCTAATTTGCGCAACGTAATAAATAGCAAAATGCGGTAAACTCTTGTTTTGTTTCACGAAATTTGATTCAGACCCCACAAGCCAACTTGCATCAGATCCATTGCTTGTTCAGAGCAGTCCTGTGTATTTTCCTCGGCGAACAAAGTGCATTTGTCCAACACGCAACTCTGATATCATCTTGAGATGATTTTCGCATTAGGTCCCGGATTTACGATGGAGGAACTAAAAAACTGGCCGTGAAAATCTGCAGTCGCTTATTTTTATCAACAATTTTGGAAATTTCTTGAATCCTGGAATGTCTCGAAAATGAATATTTTATATAAAGTGTTCTTGTAATATTGAATCGATTTATTTCGAATATATTACCTTTTTTTTAAAAAAATTGTCCATAATATTTTTTACATGTGAATCCCAATTGAGGAAACAAGTCAAAATAATAAGAATTTATTTATTTATTACTACTGTTGACTGTTGCACTCGATTTCAAATATCTTGTCTGATCACATGGATAAATTTACAGAATCAGAGTGAACAGACACTTAAAATGATTACTTCCTTTTCAGAGCTGCAATTTTTAAATGTTTTCTCATTTCTGAAAAGAAATTTCAATAATAAAAATTTATAAACTTTATTCATTATTTATTGCTCTTTTCTCTCTCTCATTTTTTTTACAAATGTTTCGATACAATTGGAAATAAAGCTCTTTCAAGCCGATAATTATACACTCATTCAGACTAGCATAATCGATTTCAAAATTCCTCCGATTCTTTTCGAGCATTAGAATGTTATACTGCTACTCGGGCTTTTGAGAAAGACGAAGAAACCCCTGTCATATTTGAAAGAAGAGTTTTAAGAAGCATATTTAATGTAATTAAATGTGATAATTATTGAAAAAGAAGAACCAAATCGAAAATTTAGAAATTATTTAAAGAGCCAGATATGATTAAATTTATAACAATTCAAAGGATTCAATGGCCGGGATGCATGATAAGATTGGATGACAGCCACTAAAAAAATCTTTTCGGTAAACCATTTGGCTTCCGAAAATGTGGGAGACCAGGTGGACTGACCGTCTGGGAAAAGAAGACTTGAAAATTATACAAGTGACTATCTAGAAAACTTTGGGCAGGAATAGTGTGGAATAAAATGGAATTCTCAGAAAGACCAGGGCTCATCCGGGGATGTTGCGCACATGAAGAAGAATATCGTTCATGAATTGTAGAGTGTCTTTCGTAAAGTGCGTAAAGAATGAGCATAATATTCGACTGCCTTTCTGAATCGTGGAATATCAGTTTCATTAGGAAGATTGTAAGTAATATTAATTTAAAGTGATCTTTTATTCGTAAAAACGTAAAAAATCCGGTGGGGGGGGGGGAAGCATCTCCATACAATACATTTATTTTATTTTTTATTCTTATCTTATTAATTTATTTTGAATCGCTTTCTATTTATCACTCTTAACTGAGGACTGAAAGTAGTAAACTTTTAAGTACAGGAAGTGAAAATATTAGAAATAATAAATTTTTTAAAAAAAACTCTTTATTCATACTAGAGATATGTTAGTATGGTTTTTCAATTACTTAGAGGATGATCAAGAACTTTTCCCATCTGTCATATTATAAAACGTCTCTCTCTCTCTCTCTCTCGATATTTTAAAGTGAAAAAACACTGTTCGACATACACGTGCTTCGCCCTTTTCTTTCCCTCTTACATCTTTTACCACTACTATTCAATTCTTGAATTGATTCAAATACAAAATATGAAAAATTGCTGGTCCGCCCGAAAAGAATGACAATATTCGTGATTCGCAGACTCAGGGGGCCAGAAGCTGAATTTCGGGGCTGGATTGGGATAGGGTTTAAAGAACCACTCTCGCACGAGACTGTGATATTGATCACAATTTAGTTGAATGATGCACTTTAAACTGATCCGCTTCTACACAGTATGTTTCTAAGAAATATTTTCATCTGCTTGTTTAAGTTACTTCACGTTTGCTATCGGATTCATTTTCTGAAAAATAAGATCACCTTACTGTTGCGTTATAACGTTATTTGATTGATGTAGCCCCAAACTATGCGACTGACAAATATGTCTCCAGATAAGGAAAAAACCATAAAAAGGATCAATCACTGATTACACACAATTGCGCAATCCTTCCCTTTGGTTTCAGGTGGACGTTTCTTGTTTTTCTGCCATTCAGGCCATGCGCTGAGCTTTGGCGAGCACGAAATCCATCATCCAGTTCCGACGGGTGAATCACCTGGTGAGGATCAATAGTTGCCTCTTCACTTAGAGCGAGTCTTTTTTCCGACTCTCGGGTTAAGTAAACACCACAGTCAATATTTATAGAGCCGCTTGTGTGAATTTTATGGAAAAGAAATGTTATCGGTGCAGATGTCGGTGACGAAATCGACGGCGAAGGGTGAAAAATCGCGGGAAATTTTCCTCTCACCGGAAAAAAATTGCATTTTTCACTTTGCACTCGCTGACCTTCACATCCAGAAATAATTCATCCCTTCTACAAGTCGCGTGTTACACACGTTAGACAAGGAGGACTTGATATTGCGATTCACCCTTGATCTGATCCTTCTGCTTCTTTTTTTAATTTTTCTTTTTTTTTAATACCTATTTTGCAATGCGAAGATGTGCTGCTTTCACGTCTTGTTCTCCCCCAACATCTGGGAGATTGTCTTCCGCCGTCTGCACCCAACAATTTAAGAATGTGACACAGAAACGCGCTCTTGTGTCACCGAACTTAAATGCACGGACGACAAAATCTCTTGTCGACTGGCGGAAGCCGAAAGAAAAGCTACCATTTGGTGAAGAAATCTAAAATTATTGTCTACTTGAAATATTTCTTGGTGAAAAAGTTGAAGAAATTTTACATTTCATTTAATAGGCACTTGAGTTAAACAAGAAAAAAAGGTAGCATTTCGTATATCCGAATGAGGATTGTTCGAGCTGATAATAATTGATCATGAAAAGAAGAAGAAGAAAAAAGTTGAAATAAATGAGAAAATTATCTTCCAAGATGCGCGGGGAGGAGGGTGGGAGAAATGTCTGCGACTTCCTACTAATATTTTTAAATTAAATTTTCGCATTTGCTTTTCGAAATCCTCATTAACATTTATACAGCCGATTTCAATTTATCTATATATAAAAATGAATTTTTGTTTATTCGCATTTTATGTACTGCCGTACTGTTCATCCAAAGGTGATAAAACTTTTCCAACTTATTGCCTTGAACCTAGAAAATGAATGTTTTTCCCACAGCCAGTTGTATGTTGTATGCTCACGAGTCGGACAGCCAAGAAATTTATTTGCTTTTGCCAAAGATGGAAAAACAAAAAAAAATATTGTCTACCCTAAAGCACTTGAATAATAAAGTTTAAACAAAATAGAATAAATATTATTTATACTGCTCTTTTTCACCCTTGGAGGGGGGAACGTAAAAATGAAGATGAGGAGCTTCTGGCATGGTGGTTGGTTCTCGCCACTCTGGAGGGTACACGAAAAGGCGGAGCTCTGGCTCTTCCCATCGATAACGGAACGTACTTCCTTAAGGTAAGGTTGTACCGTGGCCGGTGAGGGCTCTTAGGACTCAACCACAGTTCCCGCAAGTGTTGCTGTAGCGGCGGTCCGGTCATTCAGCTATTTTATTTGTATGCCTTCAGGCGTGTCGGAGAGTCAGTGATATGACATACTTCTCCTTTAAATACCATTAAATTTCATTGAATGTATTCATTGTCGACAGGAAAATAATCATTCTTTCTATCTTTCCTAATTAAACTAGACAGCTATTTCAAATTTAGAACTATATTTGAAAAATTATGCGGACGCAACGCACAAGGTACCAGCTAGTACTTAATAACTCCATATGGGCCATATATGTTTATAGGAAAATGCAATCGAACGTCTCGGTTTCGCAGCTCGGTAGTTCAGGAATGAACAAGAATTGCTATTCTACTTTAATCTAAATCATTTGAAACTTAATGATACTACATAACTGATAGTCACGTAACCTAAATGAAGCACCTTTGGTCACAATTTTGCCAGTTCGTTCTCAAGAAAATGCCCCACTCCATTTTAAAATTTTCTGAACACTTAAAACATTATTTCTTTGTTGAACTGTGATGAACTTGCTATTAGTATCTCGCGAGAATATTTTGAAATACAGAAGAAAGTTTTCACATTGGAATTTCTAAGCGAAATAAATTTCATTTACAGGATCTAGGGGAGAAAATTTCATAAAATCCTTTTTCTTCTAAGCCAGTAGTTTCATTTTTTTTTAAATTTTTTTCCGAAGAAATAAAATTCAAAAATACATGTGTCATCATAGCAAGAATTTTTCGGTAAAGATAAGTATGAAACATTTAAAATTTATTATATTCAATAATATTCGAAAATAAAAATCTTTGCATAATAACAATAATAACATATACTTTCAATTGGAGAAAGGCTTAAAAAAAGGCTTACCAAAGAAAAGAATTTTATTTAATGTTGTTTGAGTTCAATAAATATAAGACTGGAAAAATTAAGAGATCTAAATTTTTAAACATTTGCTGGTTCTTTTTGTTATATCAATAACATTTCTTGATCCTCTTAAAATTTTAAGCTATAAAATTCGCATTTTTCTCTGACGAAAGAGACCGAGTTATGAAGTTTTGAATATTATTTTATACGGTTTTAGCTGAATTGGATAGTTTAAAAACACATTTCAGATGAAAGTGAAATGAATCATTAAATTGTTAATGGGTTCAGTTTTTCTTCCAATTATTTAGCACGGGGAGTTATTACTACTGTTCCAAAGACACTTTTAATATGAAGTTATTTGGTTAAAAAAAATGTGAATAGTTTTTCTTCTTGAGTCATTTTATTTAACTCTATGCATAGCATAAATCTGGGATTCCCATCAGAGTTTGTTTGTTTTTTCGTGTGTGTGCGTGCGATGAACTAATCTTAACTTTCTCCAACTTATCCAAATTGTTTACTAAAACAGGTGTGATAAGTACATATACCAATAATCGTTTAGGTCAAAATGGAAGTTGTAAAAAACTCGTCATTAAAAAATTTTTAAAAATTAAAATATTTGTGAAAAAAACCAAAACTATAATTCATGCACTGAAATTTGAAGACAAGCGATGGTCGCTAGAAAATCCTCATAACATAATCCCAAATGGGCACCAAATGATTTAGATTGGGATTGTTGGTTTAGGAACATGGAAGGGTATTTAAGCTGGAGCCTTCTCCAATGCTGCGTTAATGCTGCTTGAATTAACACTATTTTATACGGACCATTATATAATTATTTGAAAGTGTTGATTTGACATGGTTATTCTGTTAATATGGATTTGTCAAGAATGCGATTCCAGCATGATGGAGTTCCAGTTCGCAAATCTTTGCATACTTGAGCGGACGAACATCCACCAACGTTAACGGATAAGAAAAACCTCCAGCACGGTTCCCATGAAGGCCAGATTTTACCTCATCAGATCATTTGCTTTGGGAAAAGTTAAAGAATAAAATCTTCAAAAGAAAATCCACGAACAAAGCAAATTTGGGAAACCGTATTATCACTGCATGCAAATCTGTAACGCAAACGGCGTTGCATGATATGCAAGAAGTAAAAGAAGAAGCAGTGCTGCATAATGTGCGTGTTTCGCAAGGCTGTTTTTGTGTGGAAGTCATTTCGAGAAAATTTTACTTCGATTGGATTTTTATTTTAAGTTGCTTATAGTAATCATATTTTGATCACTATTTCATTTTGTAATGAAAAGATTTAGTTCTTTATACCATGTTTTCTTTGTTCACCAGTTGTGCTGTTTTCATTATTATGTTTCGCGTATAAACTGGATATTTGTTTCCTGGGTACAAACTGAATATTTGTATCCAGGTATTTTACTTTTTGAAAAACTGAGAATTGCTCCCTGAAATATTTTTTTGTGTTCTACTCCCATTTAATCCAAATGGTTACTACGTGTACAAGGTTAGTCATAAAAACATGATGCTTTTTTTGTTGCATACGTAGGTATCAGGATTTTTTTATTATTAAACATGACAAAAAGGACACGAGGACTGTCTAAAAACTTGGATTTCGTAATTATCTAACATCGCATTTATTCCCTTGAATAACACAAAATATGACTGCTGCATCACGATTAGAGTGGACACCCTGTATATGGTAGTAAATAGTGAATAATAAATCATGATAGTAAATAATAAAAATTACCCCTGATAAGATTTAATGTGGCAGTCGGATTGCTTTCATTATAACTTATTTCGATAGGTCGGATTTATCTTCATTAATATTTCGGATTCAAATTGTAAATATTGTTTACAATTATTTTTAACTAGCTGATACCCAGCGAATCGCTACAGCAGAAAAAATATTTAGAAATATCGTTTGAAATTTGAAACAGAATTTGCTTAATTAGGAATGATAGAAAGAATGATATTTATTTTCCTATCGACAATGAATACATTCATTGAAATTGAAGGATATATAAAGGAGAAGTATAAATAATATTTATTCTGTTTTTTCTTATTTCATTATTCAAATGCTTTCGGGTAAACATTTTTTTTTTTTTTTTTGCTTTGCTTTCTCATTTTAAGCAAAAACAAATAAATTTCTTGGCTATCCGACTTGTAAGCATCCAGCATATAACTGGCCATGCAAAAAACATGTATTTTCTAGGTCAATCCGCACACTTGAAGTGATTGACCTTGCGCATTGCTGATGGTATCGAGAATGCAAGTAGAAATGGGGAACTGCAGTCGTTTGAAATCAAAAGACATGTCGGTGGCAATAAAGGGAATGCATGGAATGAGACATCTTCTCTATTAGACTTCCCGTTAAGAATAGTTGCCTCGTGTTGGTCTTCTGATTCTGATGCGCATGATCGGGTAGCACATAAACGTTGCCTTTCGATTGTTGCCGCCATGTTGATATTAAGATTCTGAAACATGTGAATTTGCAATTCATACACAATCTGCTTCACTGCACGCTTGTCTCTTCTCGTTTGTTTGAGAAGCTCGAATTAGCTCGTTTCTACATGTCGCGTTGGTAGATCTACTGACGAACGATTGGGAGGTGTATTTTTTGACGAAGCAATGAACACGATATGCGATTGTATAACCGGAATATCGTTCGTTGATTCACTGAATAAATAGAGAAATTACTCTGGAAAATTTCCATTATGTACAACTTACCTTGATCGGGATCGGTCATAACAATCCCCTTTTGTAAGTGTGAGATAAACTTTGAATAATATGTGCGGCTCGCCGCAGCGAAAATATTGTGCCCAATGAATGACAGTATCTTGTGTAGATGACTATTCATTAACGAAAAGAAGAAAAAAAAATTAGCGCTTGCACTAAATGTTTTCGATTTCATTTCACTCACATTGATTGGTATTGACGATCATATTAACTCCGCACGACATGTGCCATTTGCCGTTTATTGTTTGTTTTTGTCAATTTTATTATGTTCAAAATAAATGCTAATAATTGGACTATGCCTATAACCTTTCCGCAAGTGCAAGCAATAAATTGGCAAAGTTTTATAGCTATCGGATGAACGGTACGGCAGCGCATAAGATTCGAAAAATTCATTTTTATATATTAGATTACGATATGGCTAGTTTTGCAAGGACATTATGAGTTTAAAAGTATTAAAAATCTAGTCACCTTGTCAGAAATAAATTCATCGCTTCCTTTTGATCAAAAATCGCACGTATCTCTTCAACTCATTCGTGAGATTTCTATCATACGAAATATCACAAAAGTTTATCTCTCCTCGGCTCGAAACATTATCTCATTAACTGAAAGAGAAAACGGATCTCTTATCCAACTTTCATTTTCAGTTAAAAACGAATGAAGTCTTATGTTGTGCTTTTCTGTAACTTCTGCTCGTAGCTCAGACAGAGAAAGATTACTTTCCCGGTCAAACTGGTAATAAAACAATTCTTATTTTCATGCAGTAATAATTGGGAGTCATTATAGCCAGTCGCTGCCGCCAACGACGTAGCTGCGAATTCAACCAGCGAGAAGAGTATCCCCAAAATTTTCACACTCTGTTATCCCAGATCACGTCACAAAATATCAAGCCCGTTCCGAGACTGACACATTTCCCCCTCTCTTGTGATTTTCCGGGGTTCTTTGTTCATTTTACCAACCATTTGTGGGAAGCTCCCGACCGACGTCCACAGGCGGGGAGGATCATCCAATGGGCTGGTGGGCATATATAATCCTATCCGTAAAGGAACGGAGCTTTAACCTTTGACGTGAGTAGCATTCTTAGTAAATCTGTCGTGTGATCCTTGGAGAGTTATTTGGCTTTCATCCCCGGCATACGATGAATGGTATCCGAAAATCCAATTTGTATTTTAGACGCGTCTTTCCAATCGATTGAAACAAAAATTTGGCGCAGAACTGCACTTGTAGTCACAGATTCACATGCCAGATTGGATATATTTCAATCATTTGGTTTTGGAATGATCGCGTTTATATGTTTGTGAGAGTACAAACCGAACTCCATGTTGAATTTGGCTCCATATTTGACAGGTATCTGTCCTATAGATGTTCATTCTGTGTACTGAATTTTATCCATTTGGCGCTCTTCGTTTTGTTATTATTGCATTAACTTATCGACAGTTACGATCGGGAAAACAAAGAATATTGACAACTGATATAAGTATACAAATTTAGAATAAAAACCGTATACCAAATTTCATCCTTCAAGTTCAAAACTTTTTTTGAGTTATTTTTGATACAAATATACATTTAAAAAAAAAACACGTTTTTTCGAATTCACGGAGGTCTAAAACATGGAGATTTGCTAAAATTTCCAGTTCAAACTGTTTGACGATTTCAATACTTTTTCTATATTTTTTATACGAGAAAGTGAAAAGGGAACTGCAAGCGGGAAGCTTGTATATGTATCTGAATAATAAAACTTTTTGAAAAAAGTATCAAAAAGAGAGCCATTTTATATTCATTTTCAATACTCATTTAACTATTTCACCAAAATTTGTAACTCCAAAAATGACGTAATATAGCATTTCCAACAATATTAGTGGCACGTGACCAAAAGTTGTGAATTTCTGGTATCAGCTTGGATTAGTATTTCGAAAAAAAAGTCTAGAATGTGTTGCAGACACTATTTGCTGACTCAAAGGGAGCTCTCAGATGAAAATACTTAAAAAAATAACTTTAATTTTCTAATCCAGTCTAATGAACGCTTTTTAAATATTGCATTTCAGACAATTTTGTTGTTGTTCAATTCATTTAGATAGAATTTTTTTAGCTCTCAGTGTATTGGATGCTTCGATAACCCAAACTGATATAAATAGCTCCAGCCGTTGATTCATTCACCCTTTCGAAGTGTTCATCAATGGACGATTTTACACCATACGACGAGTCGCTTGCCTTCAACACATATAGAATATCAACAGTACGGTGTCAATGGAAACACATTGCGCTCGATGTTCAAAATGGGAGATGATTGCATGGCAGGCTGATGGACATCAACAGAAGTATTCCTAGAATCGACCAAGGTATTTCTGGATTCACGGTATAGGTATTGACGTGTTTGTTCCGTATATTAATTACGTATGCAACATAAGAAAATAAACTTGATGTTAAATACATTATAAAATGCATTTCGTTACGGCAAAATCCGGTACATGTGAAGTGACAGCCAAACTTTTATTTTATTGTTAAAAGAGTAAAAAAAATGTTAATACTTCAAATGTTAATTAGAAAATGATATTGTCAGATTAAATTCGATCTTAAATTTTAAATTCTATTCGAAATCTATCGATTCTTCTTCGGCATAATGTGAAATGTGATAAAGATGTTGTAGAATGCCAACTCATGATAATTAGATATATTAAATACTAGAAAGAAATTCCTCAAAAAAAATATATAATAGGACTGATTTGCAAACGTGTTTGTCTTAATTTGAGATAAAAATAGTATCCAATTTAAGTATGAATCATCTTAAATTGCTGTAAACGAAGAAATAAATTTACTAATTTAACTCCATTTTTTTACTGAGATATAAATTTCTCTGGCATTCCGTTATCTTTTAATTTGGCAAAGTTTTGTTTGTCGCAACTTAAAAGTAAGCACTCCTACTATCAACTGCTGTTCCCATTTCGAAAGCCTCTCCGATACACCCTTTCAATCGCGAAATGGACTTCGCAGGTGGCTCTTTTGAGCAACGCGCCGTTCGACGGAAGCGGCGTCCTTGGTCGCCGAAAGAGCAAGACCGATTAATAACCTCTCAATTGAATGTTCCATTTGACGTCACCGGTTGACCGCCAAAAGGTTGCTGCTCTTGCGAAAGAGCAGACGGGGGAGAGGAAAACGAATGCAAATTGTGGTTTTGGCAGCAGCCGACACCCAGAAAGGGTTAAGAGGGAAACAGCGAGAGGCCCGCATTGTAAAAATAATAGCTATAATATGGGCAGAAAGCGGAGAAGGAGAGCTAAAATTAGATTCGGATTAATATTTGTTTACGCTCATTTGCAGATTTTCATTTGCTGCGATGGCAACTTCTCATCTTTCTCCGAAATATCGTTTGCTTCGCTTCGTCGCCGAAGCGTGCGATTCGTAACCCGGATGCAAAGGGATTCTGTTAGGTGCACAGATTCAAAATGTCTTCTGGGTGATAACTCGCTTTGTAAACGAGACGGACGATGACTCATATCCGGTTTATTTCTAAGCTCCTTACTTAAGTTGATTTAAATTATTTCACCGTGAAATTTATCTGCTTAACTTGCAAGGACTTCTTTCCAAAATATTGATTTGTCCATGCTTCAGAAAGCAGAGGATGGTGAAAGAAATTAAAAAAAAAATGACAGAGCGGACAAAAGATACAGGTTTCGAAATACAATAGTGATTAAGAGAGTATTTTGCTTCTAAGTATACCACGTTTTGAAACGTGTATGTATATATATATATTTGTATTTCGAGGGTATATATATATACCCTCGACTTCGAAAGCACTGGTGCTTATAGCATTCGTCTTCCCCAAATTTCGATCTCTTCATAGTTGACATCGAAAAATTTAATACTGAAAGTTTCGGCATCTTGCCTTCCTCTACCTAAAATTAATCTTTTAAGAAAAACTCCAATTAAAAATTCTAGCGTCATACAATAAAGGACGACGGGAACAAATGATGTCAAAGTTTTTTTTTTTTTGTAAGAATGAATTTGCTTCAGTTTGAAAGAATTTCGAAAGTTTCTCTTGTTTTAAACTAACTGCATACTTTAAAAAGCGTGTTGTTGGTAAAGCTAATAGAATCTACTAATTAGGATAAACATTATTTAGTTTTTAAGAACCAATATTTTCTACAGAATTGTTATCAGTTCCCCACGATTTAGACTATCGACTGTTTTTGAATTATTCGATTAGAATAGAACGATGACCCTTGTTTTTGTTGTTTTTGTGCACATTTTGTTAATAATGTTTGCTGGATGGACAATCGTTTATGGTGGAATTTTCCTAAAATGGAAGTAGGAAAACTCCGTCGAAATAAAGAATGTGGGAAAATATCGATACATTATTTCTGAAATAAATATATACCAGTATTATATCGCAACTATTTTCTGTAATCGAGAAAGCACGAAATAAATTTCGGTAAAACTTCCCATAGGTGAAGTCACATAGCACGGGAACTTATCTCAGATGCGGCCTCTGAAGACTTAGCCACAAAACCTCTAATCAGAATGTGCCATACCCATTTTCCTGGTCAACTTGCACTGATATTCTGCTAATTGTTACCTCCGATGACGGTTAATATCAGGCTGTAATGCAGCTGCTCCCTTTGGTGGAAGAATTATTCTCGCTCAATGTGCGAGGGACCAATAATACTGCCCAGGAGCGGTTCTCTGTTTGAGCAAACCAGATTCTAGATACTGGTGATCTGTTTTCGTAGTAATTATCATATGGGCACAAGTTTCTTTTCGTACTTCTGGAAAGATATCCACCTTTGTTTGTAGCAAATACAAAAGAGGGATTGAATTTTTAAACAAACCATTGAGTAAATACCCGTTTTGTTTCTTATTTGAATTAGAGTAAGCAAGCTCTCAACTCACAAAGGTTTACACTTCTACCTAATGGAGGTGCATGCAAGTGAAATGTGTCCAAGAATAAATTCATTGAATTGCATACAATGCACGAGTTGAATACCTGCAGAAATCGGACACTTCCATCTGCTGCCGTTCAGAACGAATTGCTTTGTTTTCTTCTTCATTATTCGGCAATGAGAGTTATTTCCTTCAATTTATAGTCGAAGGAGTTTCCAGGGGAATTTAAATAATTTTTTTTAAGACTTCTGATACTTTACTATAGAATTTTTTTTTTTCTAAAAAATGAACTTTGGTTGATAGACAATACGGTCAAATTGTTAAATTAATTAATATGTATTTTTAAAAAAAATCCTGAATTTTCAAGATCGTTAATCTGAATGAATGTGCCCAGCTTTACGGGACGGCATGCGATTGGAATGCAAACACATTTCGTGTAAAAATGCAAGGGCGAAAATAGAAGCAAAAGACGAAGAGGGCTCAAACGCATTTCCTGAATTAAAAACAACGACGAGTATTCTCATTTATCTTTATGGAATAGAAAAATTCACCTGATAAATAAAAATCCTAAATTATTTTGTGTTTCTTCTATTTTTTCATTTTTTAAGGGAAGGGAGAAAAGGCGGGATATGTGAAGTGGGAACATCTTAATATTTTTATTGAATCTATTGGAAGATTCATTGCAGGAATCTCGATCCGGGCCTTACATGTTGGGAATATTTCATTATGCTCCGCTCCTGATATTGATATGGACAAGTTTCAAATTTACTTCTGAAAGAAATATTTCAAAATGTGAATTCCATTCTTGCCATTACTGTCGTTTGCACTTACATCAAAGCTTTTCCACCCCCAATACTTTTTGAGATCTAAAGAATTTCGCAATTTCGTTTCTGTCAGATTTTTTTTTTTTTTCCGCTTGCCCGAAGTTGGAAACTAAATAGGAAAAGAAAGAATCCATGAATGACAACTAGGAGGAACATTCATTAAGATTTATTTAGCAGATTTTAATGAAATTTTGAAATAAAAATTGTTTATTTACAAATGCTAAAGAATATGGAAGAGAGAGATTTTCAGAATTTTTCCCGAGATTCCAGTATTTTTCTATACGACCTGCAGTTAAAGAATATATCCTGTCTCGCACAATCAATGTATATGTTATAGGATTAAAAAAAATTTTTTTTGTTCTCCATCGCAATAAATAAAAGTTTATTATAACAAAACTAGGTTTTAAATTTGAGAAAAATCGTTTCCACCTTCAAAAACAGAATTCATGAATTGTTATTTGGAATTCGTATGCAAGAACTTCTAAGATTTGATTTTTAATTCAACAAATTTGTAAACCTTTGGAATGAAATCATGATCAACATTCTGACGTAAATTCCCCTTACACTCATTAAAAATACAGATATAAAATTAGCTGCTGACAAATGAAAACTTGCTGAAATACGTTGAAACACTCCGCAGCACTCTATTGTGATACTATATTGCACAAGTACTTTTCAACTGTTGCGATGCGGAAAACAGTAAACAATCTAAAAATGAATTTCACATAGCTGACAGAATAGGATTTTAAATCAGTCATAATCGTTGGATTTTCCCAGGGAAACGGTCATCGGGCATTGTTTCCTTTTTTGGAACATTATTCTAGTAATATCCTAAATAAGTGATGATACTGTTTTCAATGATGCTCGTTTACGTGAAATTTGTGTGTGTGTGTGTGTGTGTGTGTGTGTGTGTGTGTGTGTGTGTGT
>JAPMOR010005192.1:745624-764825 GCA_026543865.1 Argiope aurantia
ATTATATAAGTTTATTAGGTTTATAAATGTTGTCTTTCAATAAAAATAAAATGCGCAGATCTACAAAACTCTCACTGGATCCACTTTAACATATGTGTTCGGAACGTAAGGCAATAATTTCACAAGGAGGAGCTCTTATTTCTATATTTGGAAAGAAAATATTATGAACTGATCTGACAAACCAATCAGATTCGACTTGTGCTCGGGTGTCTCCTGAGTTTGAGGCGCCTGTCTTATGCTAAGGAAATCCTATCGGTAATCTTGATGACGATTAAAATAAAATACATTCAAAAGAACTAAAACACGCCGACTTCTGAAAGGCTTTAAGCTGGTCGTTTTTATATAATATTGCTAATAAGTCTTTCGCCTCCTTTATTTTGATTAATGATTAGTGCGTTCTTTTTTACTTTCCTGTATACGTAATATAGAGAACGAGACTGACGAATCTTCGCGTTTCAAACCTCCCCGAGTTCGAAAAACACATTTTTTTTGAAAAATGTTCGTCTTTCTATATGTGACAAAGATAACTCAAAAACGCTTTGATCCAGACGGCTGAAATTTGGTATACGGACTTTACATCTAATTTGTCGATTTCTATCAAATTTTTAGCAAGATCTGTTCAAAGGAAGTCTGTCTGTCTGACTGTTCGAACACGATAAGCACAAAAGGGAGCTAAATAGACAAAATTCGGTATACAGATTTAGCATTTATAGTGTAGACACCTATCAAATTTTGAGTTAAACCTTACAATGTGTTACCTTTTGTCGGTGTGTGCTTTCATTAGCATGTAAACGTGATAACTCAAAAAACGCAGTGATTTAAATATATCAAATCTGGTATGTGGTTGTGTGGCTGGAATGGCAGCTCTGCGCCAAATTTTGGTTTCAAACGGCTGGAAAAACATTTCTATAAACCATAAATTCGATTTTCGGATACTATTAACCGCCTGTCGCGGATTAATAGTCACAAAAACACGCGAAGGATGACATGATAAATTCAACAAAAATTCTAAATTCACGAAAAAAGTTAATATTTTGCAACTATTGTACGTCGGTGCCATTCAAGTTCTCCGGCATGACAAGTTTATTATAGAGTATGCGAGAAAGTTTTGGGAAAACCAAACCTGAACCTGCTTAATTTTTTTTTTTTTAGTAATCAAAATACGATACCAAAAAATTGGGAAAGTTGAGATTTCTGCAGAAACAAAGTGAAATGTTCAACTCGTTTAAAATATACTTTAACTTTCAAAGAATATTCGAGAATTTCATTTTTGCTACTTAATTTCTTTATAACATTGCTTGATTATTTTTATAAAAAGCTATTAATGTCTCTTTGTATAAAACCAATAAAAAGACGTTTAAACCCTTTATACTTTCATTATTTTCTTCTTTTTTAAAAATATATTTCATAATTTATAGTTATAAATTTTATGGAAACTAAAAACTATTTTTTTACTTCATTTGTAAATTGGTGTCTCAATAAAATCAAATTCTAACCAAATTAATATATTAATCGACAATTTAGAATATTAAAAATTATTAAAATATTTCATTGCCATTGGTAGCTAATAATTTTATAAAATTGCAAAATTTTTGTACATGACAAGGTGAATGAGAAATCGACAACAAAATGCTATTCTTACAAGCATGAAACCTGCGAACAGGTTAAAAATAAGTAAAAGTATTTATTTAAAAAAAAAAATCCCCATCGTTAAATTTCAATTATAACATTTAGTAATTCTTGGAATATATTATGCAAAACTTCCAATTTACTATTTAGATTTATAGTTTAGTAGGAAATCTATTATGTTTATATGCATCAGCATTTATTTTTAATACAGCAATGTCTGCTAAAACTTTATTTATTACTAGCCGAACTTTGGCGACCAGCCGGTTCGCCAATCTTAATGTTCGTTAAAATTTTAATAATTAAATATTTTGTGCAATTCCTACTTTAATAACTTCTTCATCAAAATATTTTAAAAATTCAAATTTTTATAGTTATATAATTCACTCATAATATTATAAAGGCCTTCAGTCATAACGTAATATATATCTCTCTAAGTTTCTGTTAGCTCCCGTAGAATTTATGCTTTAAATTAAAGTGGAAAGGATGAATCTGCAATTAATATCATAATATTTTTTACTGAAACAAAGCATTTTTTTTATAATATGATTACTGAAAACAGAGTCGCTGAGCGTTTAAACTTTATGGGCACAAAAGAATATCTTTCTTAATTTATGTAATATCTCAAGAATTTGTCAACAAAATTTTCTCAGATTCATCATGCCCAGATCGATATATTAACAATGTTTAATTTTAAATGCATCAAACACTCAGAAAATAAAAGGAATCGTTTAAAATAATCGGTCGAAAATAGGTTTAAAAAAACTACTTAAAAAACGATGTACTTAAAACTATAAGCATATACAAAAAAATATATAACTAACATAAATACAAATTAATTACAAAAGCATGTAACTAACCTAAAAATAATTTAAATCAAGTCCGAATCCGTTGTCAACAATCAGAACATAATGCGCATGCGTGAATTTTCAACGCCAGTTACGGTAACGCAAATGCGTGAATTTTTCTAAGCCAGTTGGGGTAACGCTATGCAGATTAAAAAATTTTAATTTCCTATATTGTTTTATTTTAATTCAAAAGTACTTCAGAATGAATCTGAAAGATCGATTCATTAACAATGTTTAATTTTAAATGTATCAAATATTAAGAAAATAAACAGAATCGTTTGAAATAATCGGCCGAAAAATGTTAACCCTAGCCTCATTAGTGTGGGGAAAAAATACTGAGGCCTTACTCCTTTGACAGTGGAGAAAATGAAAAGATTTTTTGGCAGGAATTTAGTTTTTAATTAATAATTAAAATTCTAATTGAAAATTCGAAAAAAAGACCCCAGGTGCACATTCCCGTCCTCCAAGGTATACATGTACCAAATTTAACTGTAAGTATGTAAAGTAAGTCAAACAAATGTAAGTCAAACGTAACTGTAAGTCAAACGGTCTGGCCTGTAGAGCGCCAACACACACGCGCATTGAGCTTTATATAAGTATAGATTAATAACTTTAACCCTTTGACTACACACTTGTTTAAAAGCGTTTCTTTGTATTTGGAAAGCATTTAATTTCTTAAACATGTAAAAGAAGCATATTTTATTTAAAAATTCATTTATTTGATAGTATTCTGAATATATACTGCTGAGTGATCTTGAGATAATTTAAGCTAATTAGCATTATAAAGGAACTGAAACATAAATTCAAATGAAGGACGTTCTGATACGTCAAGTGTACCCAAAGGATTAAAAGAAATATATTTATTTTTGCTTGGATTGCTTGTTAAATTAGATTAGAATGTCTTGAAGCGACACGAGAGCTTTTTATGAGATAAACCTCTTAATCTTGAACTATAATGAAATGACAAAGACAATAGAGGAACCTACTACTCTTTTACCAAACTTCCATGCCACACCAATTAGAGACAAATAATTCCAAAGGATTGCAGGTTTACGAACACGTGGTATAATTTATTTTTGGTATAACAGGACTCAAAATGGGGAGGGGGTAGGTTTGAGTGGTAATAAGAAAGCTCTCACTATCAATCAGATTGAACGAAAATTCCCTAGAATGAAAAATTTAATGCAAGTAAATTCTAGAAATCAAGCTTTAAATTTCTGAGATTACTTTGAATGAAAACTAGTATTAAATTTCTTTAACATTCTATGTCATTTATTTCACTTATTTTTCAATGGCACCTCTTGCACAAAGAAGAAAGATAAATTCAAAGCCGATTTTAATTACTGAAACTCTAAATTAGCTCAATTGTGAGAACTGCTCCTAATTTGACCTGTTGGATATAACCTTCCGGTGTGTGTGTGTATGTGGTGGAGGAGAGCATCACGCGTCTTCTCTTCTCCTGGTAATAGAGCAACTGTTACGGATTGAGTTACCTCCATTCTCGTGCTAACACTGCAGATCTCTCTCTGTGAAGATAACAATTAGATTATCCTAGATGTCCAGGCAGGGTGGGAGTTGTTCATTTAAGAGCTACCAAGCATTTTATTTCTAATTTAAGGCAGCGATTACCAGTGACTGATCGATTTGCGTTTTTACACTCACGTCCATAAATTAAGGATAATGCAAGTTCAGAAAAAGAAAGAGTGAGAAGCAAAACAAATGTGACTTATTTGTATAGCCTATTTATTAAACAAAAGGTAACGAGCAAAAAAGAATACTATATATTTGATATCATTAAAAAAATTGCGATTTTTTGCTCCCTAGAGCAAATTGCAATTAAAAAAATGAAATCTGTTATCGCAAATTTCAAGTTATCACGTGAGAACATTTTTTTCGAAGAATTGCTTAGAGCTAGAAAGCGATATTTGAAACTCAGAATCGAAACGGATACGTTTTGCGTTGAACGTTGACGGTTGTGATTCAGAATCCAAATGGACACGATCTGTGTTTGAAGTGGAGTGTTGCGATTGAGAATCTGCAACACGCTGCATACGCTTACGCTTTCTTCATTCTCGTTGTAAAGCTATTTTACGTTCATGTTTAATTCAATCAGCTTCTAATTTTAAATTTTCATCATTCGTTTTTGTTCATTGAAGGTTTTGTTCCGGCTTGTTGGCTCTTTCCTTTCCTTTCTTTTTTTTTCTCTGCAAAGCTTCATCGGAAGAAAGCTTAGGACGCCCCATTTATGATTTATTCAGTGCCTACGCGATTTCAAGCTTCAGACCTCCCTAACCGAAACAACATAAAGTTCTTTTTCTGTTCTCTTTTCCGTTTCTCGGATCTTAACCCCTTGCCTGCCGCGGGCGTATATATACGTCTCGCAACTATATACGTATATATATACGTGGCACTATCGACCGAATCCCGCAATTTATCCTCGGCAGGTAAGGGGCTAATAACGTAAGCGACGTAAATGTGGCATCGTTTGATAGAGAACATCGAGAGAGTGTATCGATGCCAGTCGTAAAGAGAATTTTTGCAAAAACGAGGTCGAAAACCTCTCGAAAATTCAAAGCATTTCGACGAGTACTATCCAACGATATGAGCAAATGCAATGTAACTCAAATTTGTAAATTTCGAAACTCGATCTCGGACCCTATGGAGACCAGAGTTTCGATAAAAATGTCATTCGACTCTATTCATTGAGGAAAATGTTTAGACGGGTCGCATTCGTTTCTACATTGCATAGAAGCCGAGATATAACAACTTCCGGTCTGACCGGAAGTTGATGTCATCGAACTCCCGAGACCCATAGGAACTCTATGGTATAGATCCGAAATTGATTTGACCAATATTAAGTAAAATCCGTATTGCGCATGCGCAATGGATCCAAAATTTTGGGGAGGCTTAGAGGACTCCGGGGGTACTTATGTACCTCATGTCTCTAACATATGCAGTTTACGAGATATAATGAAAACCACCTGTGCATGCGCAGTAAAGGACTCCATGAGGGATCTTCTATAGCCGCGTAGGATTACTATGGTGAAAACCCCATGTCTCTAACAGAAGGTCAACCTTTCAAAAACGCATCTGCTTTCAAAGAAGCATACATAATAATAATGCAATGTTGGTAAACGCAGGTGAAGCAAATGAAGATAAATATTGTAATTTAGGCTTTATTCATTGCCTACGCGATTTCCAGCTTCAATTATTCGCTGCCTTCAAATATTCAAAATCCCGCAACGGAAACAACATCATGTTCCCACATGATAAAAAAAAAAAAAACCTATTCACAAAAACGAATATTACATGGTTTGTATGATGGTTAATACATACTATGTCTCCTGGACGATGCAATACAGTCCGTACAACGCCTAGGCATGTTGAGTATCAAATTATCGATCTGATCTTGGGGAATATCACACCACTCATCAAGCAATGCTCTCCGAAGTTCCGGTAGACATGTAAGAGGAGGTTGACGGGTTGCAACTGGTCGGTCAAGCATGTCGTACTGGATTCAAATCCGGTGAGAATGCTGGCCAGTCCATACGGGTATTTTCTGATAGAGGGCATTCGCTTACGATGCTTGCAAGGTGAGGACGGGCGTTGCCATGCATAAACACGAATTCTGCACCTATGGCGCCCCGAAACAAACGTACATGTTGTCCCAGAATGATGTTCCGATAGATTTGGCCTGTCATGGTTCTAATTTGGACATGCAAGTCAGTTCTAGAACCCGGAATAATTCCAGCCCAAACGAGCAATCCTGCACCACCGTAACGGTATCGCTCAATGATATTCTCTTGGTGGTAATGGGTACCTGGCACTCTCCATATGAAAGTCCGGTGAGAATCAGACTACAAGCTAAACCTGGACTCGCCGGAAAACATCACACAAGCCCTCTGTTGCGGTGTCCACAATGCATGTTTTCTACTCCAGGCTAACTGCAGATGTCAGTGAGTTGCAGTAAGTGGAATACATCTGACAGGCCTACGAGCATATAGACCAATCTGCCCTAAGCGTCTGTACACGGTCTGCCTTGAAACTGTCGTACCAGTGGCTGAAGAGAACTGACGAGGCAGGTCTGATGCTATGCTCCGTCTGTTTCTTTCGGCAGTAACTGCCAAATACCGGTCCTCATTCGGCGTTGCAACTCGGGGGCGACCTGTGCTGTAACGTCTACTCTTTTTACCATAATCTTGGAATCGTTGCCAAAGCCTGGAGATGACACTGTGGGCGATTCAAAGTTCCTCGGATACTTCCAGCTGGGTACGCCCACATTCCAGACGGCCGATAATTTTACCACGTAAAAAATCATGCAAATGCGACCTATGCATAATTATGTGGTTATTGCACTGAAAGGCGTATACATCGCTTGCGAACAATTTTACTTCTTTGCCTGTATTCCTTATACATCACTTTCTTGCACTCTCGTCATTGTGACGTACTATCGTCACAATGACGAGAGTGCAAGAGAGTGTCATCTGGTAAGATCCCTGTAATTCGCATATGATATTTGAAGATGTGTGTAGTCATTTTACGGGTGATATATGTATTTTAGAGTTCGATTTCCGCGTGACTCTGAATTATCCTTAATTTATGGACATGAGTGTATTTCAGTGGGGGAATATTTTTGAATTGATACGTTTCATATTTGCAAAGTAATTAGAATAAAAGAAACAAATTGGCATGTGCAATAAAATCCAAAAGTACTATTCTCCATGCCGGATAAAACTACGGGTCGTAGAGTTAATAGCTTAATCGCAGGAAAAGGATAGTGTATTTTAAAGTGCATCGATGATTCGCTGTGCTCATCCTCACAATAAGATATCAATTCACAATTCTTTCAGATTTTTCAATATTTAGAAACAAACTGAAATCATTTTTAATTCAAAGATTCCAATACAAATTATAGGATACATATTTGCGGGAATTTTTATAATTCCTTCTTAACAATGAGATCACGATAATTTTTTTCAATCTGGAAGGGTTCATTAAGAGAGTCCAAAGAATTATCGACATGGGGGATGCTTGGGGCAAGGAGAATATTAATGTGTGGACCACCTGTCTTAAGGGACGCCAGGAATTTTTTGCTTTAATAAAATTAAAAAAAAAAACTTTGTCATTGATTATATTTTTTAAAAATTTTGGAAACTGCAGATAGCAAATATGACGGCATTAAATGAAACTGAAGTGTGCTATTTTCTATTTATTCTTTCAATTTACTTAATTTTTTTATTTATTTTTATTTTTTATTATTACTCCTGATGCTTGCTGTGTTTTTTTTTTGCTTGATATATTTGTGTGTGTGTGGAGAGCGCGCGTGTGTATGTGTGTGTACGTTCGTGTGCGTGTGTGTGTGGTCTCAAATCTATATCAAGTTTGATGTTTGGACTATGAAGATCAAGTTTCTTCGAAAGTTTGTTATGGATGCCCCTATGACTGCATATCCACATGATGTTGTGGCGCACGTGAAATTACTTGACAATCCCATTTCACGCTTCTTTTCATTTGCAGGCACATGTGACCTATTCCCGATTCGGTCAACTGTGTGTGTTTCATATTAAGAACATGGTATTTTACTCATCTCTCTAAGTGCATTTCTGTGACTTGCTTCTTGTATAAATATGTTTCTCTCTGTTGGATGTGATGATTCGTTCTGTGTGTTTTTGTTTCATGCTTTTGTCTAATTTTCGCATTTTGATTCTGAAAAAGAGCTAATTTCATTTTTGTAGCTCGATTTCTTTTGTTATTTCTAGCCATGATAGACAAATTTTGTGGGGTTTTGTGGCGGTTTGAATAAATAAATGCTGATAATAGGTGTTCGGTACTTACCCACAGACTTTATTTTGCTTTATAGTCGCATGGTTGGGTAGCATAGGGCATGTAAGTGAATCACCAAAAAGAAAAATTATTATTATTATTATTTTCGTTTTCATAAAGCAAAATGTAATGAAAGACTAAAAATAAATCCTTGACATTATTTATTTTTTTGAAGCTCCGATAAAAAATTTCCCTTGAAATTGACTAATTACTCGTAACTTCGTTGTTTAAAAATTCGAAGCATTTCTAGTATATTCTCGTAATAGTCCGTACCTCCAGGCCTGTTTCATAATTCGAGATCTTAAGTGTTCCCAGTTTTGGTAATAAATAATTAATGCCACAATGGTTTCGACATGCCTAATAATTCCTCGCTCCGAATTAAGCTATGGGATATAGTAAAGCACAGCGGCATAGAAGAATCTGCAATGAATATAAAAAATGCAGATATTTAATATTTTACATATATTGTCAACCTGATAATTATGGTTATTTGTTCACAAATTCCTAATTGAATGAGAGGGAGAACTTTTCTTGGCCAAATGGCTTTCATCTTAGAGTCAGAAAACCAAAACCATCTTAGAGTCAGCTTTCACCATAAACCCGAACTCTGATATTTTCTGTTCCTTCACAACACAACTGGATTTACTAGAAAATATCAAAACAAATAAATATCTAATAACGCCTTTATGAAAGAAACGCATGTTATGTTGAAAGACCAGTGAATTTCCATTTTTCCATCAATATGAGATACCTATTCAATATTAAAGATAATTAAAAATGCTTTATTAATGTGTAAACTTAGTAAGCGCAGTATAATTTAATAAAGAACACAACTTCTGATGCTTTAAATTCTATTGCATACGATTTTTCTTCCTTACGTTAAAAATTACATGTAATTATATATAATTATTTTTATATAAAAGATAATTATATAAAATGTATATGTATATATAAAAATATATCAATAAGAATAACTGAGAAGTCAAAATAATTATTTAACTTTTCAGGATACCAATATATATATATATATATACATTGAATGCCTAAGGAAATGGCAAATATTGTTATTTGAAAGTATGCGCTGGAAGTTCTGGCGATTTGAAACAATAGATCTCTCAAGGTTACGATTCCAGTGAAAATATTTCGAAATATTCGAATAGTAACAGTCACTTTTCTCCTGCGCAAACTGATCAATGCATAGATAAACCATAAATGGCGTTAGAAGATACACATATTATTAAAACTGGCGGCATAAAACACTCTAAAAGAGTGTCATTGTAAAGGATTTGTATAATTCGCAGGGATAGACAGTAGAAGCACCAATCACAAAGCAGCATTTACAAAGCATCCCATATGGAAAATATTAAATAAACAGTAGTAAAAATTGTTTCATCAATAATGTATTCGAATGTGTCAACGAGATTTCATTAACAGGGAACAACAGGATAATTAATATTTTCTTTATTTAAAAGGGGAAAGCAGTGCGAGTTTATTGGCTAAATCATAAGATAAGACGAAGCCCATGTTTCATAAAACTGGGCTTCTTCATAATTCATAAAAACTGTAATTCATTTGGTAAAAAACTTGGCAGAAAGTGGAGGCGCATGTGAATCATCTTTTCCTGTTCGATTGGTCGCGGTAGTGCATAAGATTGCTGCAAAAAGTACTGCCTGCAATTTGAATGTACCGAAAACCACAGTTCTCAAGCATTTGTGCTCCATTCCGCGATTGTTTCCTTATCAATTTAAGTGCATTCAGATGTTACAACCTGGAGATGAAATTTGTGATTTTTTTTTTCTTTTAGTTTTGCGATTTTTTTTTCTTTTAATTTTGCGATTTTTTTTTCTTTATTAGATTTGGCGAAGACAGCAGGTGGCAGAAATATGAAGGAATTAGGCACATTTCTTCCTAACTGGGGACATCAAGAATCGAGTCCGTTGAGCTGACGAAAATTCTTATGATTTAGCACCAGCACTTTATACGAATCCAAACACATTTGTTCTCGATCAGTTCTTCGAAATGCCACTTCCTCCCATATGAAGACATGTTCCATATCAAGTGCTCGGTATATAGCAGTGCTGCAGAATTACGAAATTCGAGAATTGTAATAGCGAAATATCATAATGACGAAACAATTGCCTAGAGGATGTGTAGATGATGTTCCTCCAAACATGTGTTCAACGAGTGCTTGGCGGTGGAGCTATTTCCACAAATGTGCAGTTTCGGGACCATCGAGTTGCCCCGACCGTATTCCGATTGTTTCTGATTTTTACGATAATCTGAAATGTAAAATATACACATCAAATCATCGATATTTGTCAGAATTGAGAGATGTTATAAATCGCGAATTTATATAGATTCCTCCTACGATGTCACGATAGACCTTACAATTTCCCGCATATAGTGCACTGTCGTTTGCGAAGTCAAACACGTTAAAAACTTGTAATTCCAATAGAAGTTTTTTCTCCCTTCTCCTCTCTTGTGCTATCACTGGTCTTTCATAATAATCTTCTTTTTAAATGTTTTGTACAATTTTCTACGTAATTTTGTCGTTTCAACGCCATGTATAGTTTTTCAATGAACTAACCAATTTGTGTGTTGCCCTTCGGAATTTCGCTGTAACCGTAACCTCGAGAGCTCTAGTGTTATAATTCAACCCAATCTCGCGAGCAATAAAAAATTGGGTAATATACTGAAAAGGATTATAAAAAATTATTAAAATTACAGACAAAATTTTAACGGGGAAAAAACTGGTAACATTTAAAAGGTTAAAAAAAAAAAACCCTAGAAAGGTGTAAAAATGAATTTTACGCAATAATTTTGTTTTAAATTATCGATAAAAAATGTAAATGTTTCAATTGATTTTTAATTAATAGCTTTATAATTTTGAAAATTCCTTTGGTTTTCTATTCCCCCTACCCAGAAATAACTACGTGACAAATCAAATTTGCTGTCTTTTGAACCAGCATTCTAGATTTTTTGAATGATTCTTGCATAATGCGTGTCACATTTTGCAGATAGTACTTTAGCCTATAACCATTACCACATAAAATTTGCTGGATTCAGAGAAATTAAAATTGCTCGTGTATTCGTCTTTTATGATACAACTACCGATATTTTATAATTTTGTAAATAACTAATTGTCTTGATACGCTTGTGTTTTGAAATTGCTCAATCGGTTAATGTACGCAGTCCATTCGATTAGGATGTTCGATACTCAAATTATTCGTCAACACATTATCGCTTCAATCGAGATTTTCATGATTCTTATTGGAATTATGAAAAGTGAAACAATTATATTGTTTCTGACTACGTTTATTTATATTTAATATTAGTAATGTATTTATTTTATTGTTTTCGGTGGTGGAAAAGTTCTCTCCATTTTCATCTCTTTGGACCTAAATTAATAAATTTTTTGTAGCTCAGTCAGAATTTAAGAAAACAGTTTAGTTTAGTTAAATTAATGTTCCATTTTAAAGCAATACAGAGGACGGATTTCATAATTTTGAACCGCGGTCAGAAGACGAGAACGACACCTGAGCCCTAAACTTTTCAATTTTTTTTCAATAAATGCGACGAAAATAGCATTCCTGAGTATTTTCTATTAACTTCTTCATTAGAATACCTTATTTTCACTTTTTTATTGAACTATCCAATCAATCAAATGGGGAGAAAAGTGCAAATATCGAAATATGCATCTTTGCATTTTGCTAAAAACTTAAAAATACGTTCGTTTTTTATTGGCACTGTGATATTTTGATCCTGACAGATCAAATAACAGAATAGTGTAACAAAACAATGATTTTATTTACATATGTACAAAAAACAACTTGTTCTCATATTATTTACAAAATTCACTCAACAATTGAAAGGTTATATCATGAAGTAGTTTCTCGATCAAATTGGAGAATAGGCACCAAAAAGACGCTAACAGGCTGTTAGCTCAAATGGCTACTCCAGGGGCTGCTCCAGAAATCCACCCATCTTTATCGGATGGATCCTAACACACACACACACACAAAAAAAAAAAAAAAAAAAAAAACTGAATCACACAGAGCTTTTCACAAAATCAGGAACACCTTCTTCAGACACCGACGTCTCACCGAATTCTCTCTCGATGCCTCTCACTGCTCTCCTCTCTTTTTCTGCTGTCAAAACAAACAAAAATACCTTATTTTTTCCGCAGATCTCCGCCTTTTTCATTTTTATTTTGGTGAACTTGAGTTCCTTATCCCCCAATAGCTGCTCAGTAATGTTTCCTCAATGGTCTCCAGTTGATCGTGGGAATGTCTGTTCTGACTCTATCTTTGTAGCAGACCCTTTCCGAACACATGTTAATTATAATCAATTCACAGCTAATACAGGCTAAGTCCAAATGACTTCGGCACTTAATGACAACGGTAGCTGGTAATTGATCATTTCCCGAAGATTTGAGGAGTCCCTTCATGGTGGAAAAAAAGTTTAACATATGGATGTTTTGACGTTCTTCTCCCTTGAAGATATGATGGATCTCTTTGAAACGACGAAATATACATGTGTGGCCTTTTATCTGGATACAACTGACGAGACACAATGACTCTACTAGTAAAAGGATAGACATCTGGCGGTCCGTAGGCCCTTAGCGATATGTAAGGAAAGAGGTGGCGTTACATCCGTCCGAAATGCCAATTACCATGTGATTGAAAAGGGGAAACGTTACAACTCCACAGCGCTCATTTACGGGAGCATCAACAATGTTTAATGTCCAGACTAATTAGAAAAATAAAAATTTTATAACTTTAATTACACTTTATTAATTAATTTGCATTCATCTGAATCTGAACATTGATGTTTAAATCTTTTTTATAATTTTCAAATGCATCACCATGGCATGATAAAAGAATTTAACGGTATTTGACTTGTTATACTGACCATTTCTACTACCCATCTCTGATGCGGCAGCGCCAGTAAATGGTAGTAAGTTGAATCTACACACATCCTGCTGTCGGCGTATCTTCTTCTTCGCTATTCAATTGATCCGAATGGATAGTTCATAGATCAAATGCTGCATTCCACCATTTCACAATAACATTTATTGAATCAGAAATAGAATTAAATTTCTTTAGTCTAAATCATTTATTCCGACAGTCTATTTTATCGATTTTTCTTCTCTTTTCTTTATTCATTCTTCCATATTTCGTGAACAACCATTCCTTTTATTTCAGCACATTAAATGTCATTTATGCAGCGAAGCTAATCAAAATTTTCGTTGCGTTATTCGATAAGCACACTTTTATCACCTCTTTCAGAAGAAGCGTGCTCAGCGCGTGATTACAAACACTTTGTTTTGTGGGTGGACGAAAAAATTTGTTTTCCATCTAGCAGCCCAGAGTGCACTTCAGCTTTGAAAACATTGAAATGGAGAGACTCTAACCTTTGACGCAAAAATGACGTCGAACATTTCCTCTTTTGGCATGACATTTTCGGATGTTATCTCATCTGATAGGCTCGAAACTGCTTCGTTTCAGCAGAGATGAGAAAGGTGTTTCATGTTTCAGTGTTTGGTTTCTTTGAAAGTTCTGCCACTTTAATACTTCAAAAGTTTTCATAATTAGTTATAAAGTGATTCTAAAACGTACATTTAAATCGTATAGGAGAATTGCTGCTCAATTTTAGTTTTAAAAAAAAATCACCCAGCAATGCTTTCCTTTTCATTTTGTTTGCAATTGTTATTGCACTACAACTTCTTTGGATCTTTTCACACCCTAGTAATATTATAAACAGTTAAATGATGGCATAAATCACTGCATTTTTATTAATATTCAGAATCAATTACTAAGCCTCAAAGAGAAAGAAACGGTCAAAGAACACGAAGAGCTGTTCAAAAATGTTACGAAAATGGAAGTGCTTAAACGCATATTCGCTTGAGGCCGAGGAATCATTTATCCTTTCTAGAGATGAACTCATGACGCGACACTTGTGCCTCAAATAATCACAACAAATAAGACGAGAGAGAAATACACGCACTGTTTTACTTTTTCTTATACGAAATATAGAGATTGTAATCGTCAAAACAATTCAGAGTTTGACAAGTTTCCACGTTTCAGACTTCCTCGAGTTCGACAAATACATTTTTTCCCATTATTATGTCAGTTTATTTGTCATAAAGATCACACAGGGCCCTTTGGAGCTGGAGGTTGAAATTGGGTATACGGTCTTTACACCGAATCTGTAGATTTCTATCACATTTTGTGCAAAATCCGCTCAAAGGAAGTCTGTCTGTCCGACTGCTCGGATATAAGTGGTCACGATCAATACAAAATAAAGAGAGTTAGATAAACAGATTCGGTGCACAGATTTAACATCTTTAGTGTAGACGCCTGTCGGATTTTGAGTTAAATCTAACAATGTGTTGAACGTCTGTACTTTCAGAAACGTATAAGTGCCATAACACAAAAACCAAATGATTTAAATATATCAAATTTGGTATGGGATTTTGTGAATACAACTGTAGTTTTATGTTAAAACTTAGTTTCGGTCGATTGAGAAAAATGAGTCTAAAGCTGAAATTCGATTTTTGCATTCTATCAACGGCATATAAGGAATAAATCGCAAAAAAAAAAAAAACCCCGCCAAGAATGACATAATAGATTCAGCAAAAATTCTAAATTCACGTCACAGGCTACTATTTCATAACTGTTGCGCGTCAATGACATTCAAGGTTTTCATGCCTTACCCATGGTTTGCAATTCTTTTGCGAGTGTGGGAAATAATATCATTATTACAGAGTATACGATAAAATTTTGGCAAAACACTCTTGCCGGTTTTCTTTTTTCTTTCATGGTACTTACTGCCTAACCTTCTGCCTTCTCCATCATTCATCGCTGTCTTGGGTCTAATTAAAGATTCAAAATATTTCTCCACATTTAGAACTTTTATTAATGTATGAGAAAGAGTAAATAATAATAATAATAATAAAAAGGCGTCATTTAAAGTTATTTTTTAAAGTATTCTCGAACCTTTAGCCCGAAGCTTCATAGCAAGACATGGCTTTCAATTTGATTCGTATGCCTCAGTTTCACTTTAAAATTATTGCTCTTAATTGTATAGCAGTGAGAAGATGCACATACAACTCTTTGATATAATCAAAGCGCGAATGCTTACGAGCAAAGTAATTTAAACAATTATATCTGTTCTTAGAAGATATGCTTTAACATATTTTGAAAATTTATTAAAATGAGACAAAAAATGTACGGAAACAAAATTGATACAACTGAAAATTTAATATTTGAATTTTTAAGATGTAAAAGTGGTGCAATTTTATACTTCGATGCAAAGCATTAAAATTTCGATTCCTTTCTAACTAACTAAAAATCTGATTAATATTTTTCAAAAATAAAATCCTTTGTTAGAGAACATCCATCTCCAAGTAGTAACCCAAATTTGGATATATAAATCCAATGGTGCTCTGTATAGGACATTTTCGAATAATTAATCTCTCAATTTATTAATACGATATCATGTTGAAAGTGCATACGAAGTTTTGCTACATATTTCACAGACAAGTGGCCATGGCCGGTTGCAAAGTCTCGGATTCGCACACTCAAAGTTCATCATGTGCGCGTTAAATCTGCCACTATGATTCAAACTTCTGCAAGCTGGCAGGACTACAGCAGCCTGGTGGTAAGTCTAGGCTTCAGAAGCGGAGGATTTCAGGTTCGAGACTCGCTTCTACTGAAGAACCGTCGTGTAAGCGGGTCAGGTGCACGTTAGATCCGTCGGGGCCAAACGTCCTCCCTGTGGTGTGGAGAAGTGGGTGCCAGCTCAGGTGACGTCCCAAAATAGCCGTAGTGTTGCTTTAAAATGGAACGTTAGTATAACTGAACTAAACTTCTAGTTGGTGTGGCGCAAAAATCTGAGTCTAGCAATTCTTAAAAATTCGTAATTAACATTTTCAAGCGATTGCAAGAGACGAAAGCCCACGGCCAGTGAATCTGGTGGTGCGCTATAACAAAAGGATTGTTCTCACTTTAATAATGTATAGAAAATTAAGTTTTACATTAAAAAAATGCTATGCACGAAAGTACATAAATTCCGAGAAACGCCGGGTAAATCAACTGGTGTAATGATGAAGAAGTTTCGGCATTGAGTAAGAATGGTTTTCTATTCCATAAAAGGCAGTAGAAATATATATTTCTTTTAAAAACATATTTCGAAGATGAATGAAAACATTAATTCAATATTTCATTTTGAAAAGAACACAAGCTTATCCTTGTTTATGTTATTTTTAGATGAAATTCTCCAATTTCTCTTTTATTTAGCTTTTTTAAAATCAAGCGATAACTAATATTCGCAATAGCAGCTGTTACTGTGATACTCCTTTTTTTCAGTGCCTACTTCGTGATTAGAGTCATTGTGAATCATTTTCAAGCGACGCTTCAGAAAATGATAAAAGATTCTAACGGCATGAGACGCCACGCATTTTCAAAAATTTCGCACTGTAATATGTTGAAGAAGTCGATTGGACGTTGATATCACTAATAGTTCCATAAAATAATTTAATAGTTCCATAAACGTGCACTTTACGATCCTCGGCTGAATAAAATTGTTTCTTCATTCACTTAGTATTTTCAATCAATAAAAGTTCTCATTAAAAAAATTATGTCCTTCGATCCAATAAATCATATTCAGTCAATTTATCTTGAAAATCTAACGTTTCACTCTTCTGTGATCCGAGTTATAAAGTTTTGAATATCGTTATTTTAGGACAATCAACAATTTCATTATTTTAGACAGTCAGTCTTAAAGAAAATCTAAACTCTGAATGGCATATTTTCTTCAAGATAGTCTATGAGAGGTCTAAAATAGAGCGTTTTTGTAGAATGGAGACATTCAAATTTTCGTAACTTAATCAGTTTTATTGCAAAATAATTGAACTTTTTTTTTTCCTTTAAAATATTAGTGTTCTCAAGAACATTATATTAAACATGACTCACAGAACAGAGGATCTGTATAAAAATTTAAAAATCTTAATAAATCAGAACATTTATTGTTTTAAAAACATTTATTGATTAAAGATGATTGATAAAATATAATTATTTATTTTATTAATTATTTAGTTTATTTTATTTATCAAATATACACGCCAATCAATAAAGTTTTAGAAATGAATCGTTAGCCCTGAATGGATATCCTTATATATTAAACTATGCATGCCTTAAATAATACTGAATTATAGAATGAATAATATAGCTACTTTAAAATATCACAAAAAACTTTTTCTTGCATTCATTTTTATTTTCTCGTATATCTATATCTATACTTATAATAAAGCTCAATGTGTGTGTGTGTGTGTGTTGGCGCTCTACAGGTCAGACCATTCGACCTACAGCTACCACATTTGGCACGTGTATACCTTGGAGGCCGGGAATGTGCACCTGGGGGTTATTTTTTCGAATTTTAATTTAGAATTTTATTTATTTAAAAATTAAGCGAAATTTTGACGTGATTCTGCTATAACTTCCGAAAATATTACCGCACAAAAAAGATTTTTACATCAAGTTAAAGATCAAAAATTTATCTTTTAAATGATACCAATGTTTCAACCTTAGAATTAAATTTCTATTTTTAATAAATTTTTAAATAAATATTTTAGCTATATTTCTCAACAATTTTTTTCGTACAAAATAAAAATAAAATTTAGCTGCACGAGCACGTTTCGCATTTATGGGGAAAAAATAGCTTTTTTCTAAGTGTTGCCATCACATTTATTAAAGCTCCAATTAAAAATAAATTAAATCTTTTTCGAAATGAAATCGTCTGTAGGAAATGAAACAAATAAGAAGTATTATTTTTTTCTAAAAAATAAATTCAAGAAAAATTATTTTATGATCTCTTACACTCTCTATGTTATTAATCCAATAAATCAGTTTTATTTTAAGACAAGTTTTGCTTAAAATGAACAGGATATCCATTCAAATCAGGGCCACACAGCTAATTTGTAAACCTTTAGTAAGACACAGATCTGCTAGAATGGTCTAAATGGAAAATGATTATATTTTATGTAACTTGATTCAATAAATGCTCTAATAAATAACGAGTTTTTGATTTTACATAAAGCTTCTGCTCTGTGGAAATCACGATGAACAAAATGTTCTTGAAACACTAATATTTTAAATAAAAAGAGTTAATTTCCAATCAACTAAATCAATCACTTAAACTGACTGATTTATGAAGATTTGAATATCACTATTCAATAAAAAAAGGATAAATTTAGATTTTCCATCGATCGTTTCAAAGAAAATACGCCTATCAGCGCGCAGGTTTCTCAAGATTAATTGGCCTAAGATTATGAAAATGTTGAGTTTTTCTAAATTTTTAACATTCAAAACTTCATAAATAAGTCTTAGTTGATCGTGAAAAATAGAAACATTCATTCATTTATTTAAAATTTGGTGTGTCCAGAATATTTCTCAGAATATGATACCTAACTGCATTAAATTTAGACTTCATAATTTTTGAAATATATTTATAGGCTGGAACAAAATATTATTATTGATTTCATTTCAATCCTTTTGAAAGCAAAACTAAAAACTGAATTTTATACTGAATCTCAGAAATTTTTGTTGAATTATTGTTTGAGATATTACATAAATTATGAAAAATATTTTGTAGTTCACATAAGACTTAAATACCGAGCGATTCTGTTTGCAATACTCACATTCAATAATAATAATAATTAATTAATAGCAATAAAGATGATAAATAAAATAAAACGCTTGGTTTTATTAAAAAATATCTTTATATTAATTGCAATTTCATCATTTCTACTTTAAATTAAAGTTGAAGTTTTACCGGAAATGAAAAAAAATTAGCAAGATATATATATAGTAAATTGAACGAAACGATCTAAACAACAGTATAAG